>CM076571.1:708090546-708319273 GCA_034641835.2 Pinus albicaulis | reverse complement strand
TGCCAATTCTTATCTGAAGGAACAGTGAGGTTTTCAACTTGGCGACCTTGCAACTAGGTCACAAGGTCGCTAGGTCGCACTGGTGTGAAGTTTTTTAGAAACTGCGACCCTGCGACTTGGCGACTTGTGACTAGATTGCAAGGTCGCTAGATCGCAAAGTCATGAAGTTTTCAAAAAATGAGACCTTGCGACTAGGTCGCAAAGTCACAAATTGAGTGGTTAATCAATGATCAGTGACCTGTAAAATTCGTGACTTAGCGACCAAGTCGTGAGGTCGCTAGGTCGCAAGATCACTGGGTCGCTAGATCACAGGGTTGCATTAGGGCTTTCTAAGAGAAATTGGAGCGATCACGACCCGTGGGGAATGAAGTGCAAGCAGGGAAAAAAAATCCAAGGGAGATGGGAAAATCAAATTTGAAGTCCTTCCCAGGCAGGCAAGAAGGGGTGCTTGAAGCAAACTAAGGCAAGGCAAGGCTCAGAGGAGGAGGCAGAGAGGGAGGAGCATGAGAGGATTGAAAACCTTAACTAGAGAGCTGGTGAGGACTTGGTTTGCACAATAATGAATGCAAGGGGAATTAATAGGCTAGGGTAGGGGCAGGTGAGTCAACATCTAATTAAAACAAGAAACAACAGGAGAATTAGGCAACTTACTCGGAAAAAAGGTGATCTAGTTGGCTTGTTAGAGGCGCTATTTTCTCCGTCGCGTAGGTCGAATGTGACCTATGCGACCCTTTTATTTATAAAGGGGTCACACATGTAGTCATTTAATATAGGTCTCTAAGTCATAAATGGGGTTAGTTGAGGAAGGATGTGACCTTGCAACCCCGCGACCTGGGGGTCGCAAGGTCGCTAGTTCGTGCAGTCGCGAATGCGAAAATTTAGGCCAAGATGCAACCTTGGGACCTTGTGACCCTGCGACCTAGAGGTCGCTAGGTTTCTAGGTCGTACATTCGCGATTTTTAATTTTTAGCCTAAGATGTGACCTTGCAACCTTGCGACCTGGGGGTCGCATAGTCACAAGTGTGAAGATTTTATCGGTTTTGCGACTTTGCGAATATGTGACTAGTTTCAAAGAAAACAAGTCATGAACCAATATTTGAAGGAAAAATGCTTGAAAAAAGACTTTCTCAAGGTTCCAGGCTCAGAGCACATCAGACTTACCTTTACCAAAGAGATCAAGGGCTCTGAAATTTTAAGATGGGAATTAATTTTGGAGGGTGTTGTAGTGGATACAACACCTTCTTACTCCTCCTTGCACATGTTTAAAGCTAGATGGATTGCTTTCACCTATTTGCATGCACCAAACCCTAATTTTACTTCTTTCTCCTTGTCACAATTGTTGAAACCCTAACCCTATTTTTGTGAGGGGTTGTGGTGGTTTCCCCAAGAGGAAGCTTCTCGCAGAGAAATTCATCAAAGTCATGTTCTCTGCATTATTCCTACGAGTCTAATTCATTAGCCAAGAAGATACGAGTAGGTTGCTTATGGGGAACCCTAATGAGTTTGAATGGCCTATATCCGCAACCTCGGCCTTGAGCCTAGCATAGTCTTGAATATATTAATGATTTGTTTTGCACGTTTTTCCTGTGAGTGGGAGATCGGATGTCAAGGCTTGGCATGGGAAAAAACCCAAATCAGAATATCTTTCAGTTTCTGTCAGACAAGAAACAACCTCTCTTGCTCATAAAATAAGTCGTGATCCCTCATCCACCCATGCAAAATAAGTGCCAAGAGCACATACAATTAAGTTATACAAGCACATGAAACAAATAATGGTAAAGGATTGAGAAAGGATCCTTCGTAGAGAGGTAACGCAATGACTCTGTTGGGGTACTGACCAGGCTCGCTGGCAGTGGAGTGATGTTTGTGATTTCTTGAAGTGACTTTGCTGGGGTACTGTCTAGGCCTGCTGGCATTGGAGCAACACCAGAGACTTATTTTAAAATTCTAAAAATAATAAGCCTTCTCTCTGAATTATTATCAAACTACTACCATGTGTGAACTTCTGCTTGGGCGTTTCTCGATTAATAAGGCCTAGCTGAGGCACAGGGGTTGGGGAATATCTGTAAATGTCAAAGTAATGCAAGAGATACCCATAGTACCTATTAAATATTCCATTGAATCACTATCCAGAGTCATATTACTGTGGGGACGTTGACAGAGATGTTGGATTCTACCAGTGGTTTTCCAATTGTTGTAGCTGCTACAACACCACCCAAAATTTTGGGTATATTCAAAATTTCGGGTCTCCCCCCTTTGCTCACTAAAACCATCAAGGATATGACTCAACCTTGAGTTTTTTAATCTCCCCATGTCCTATTCCTACCAAAACCCCATCACTGCACCCACTCATACGATGCACATTGAACCCACTTGTCTTGCCGCCTCAGGGCAGGCAGTTATTGTCAGGAATTATCTTGCCATCAGTCTATATTTCCATGAGTGTTCTCCCACCACCCATATTGTGCACTTAGCCTCATGCTCTTTGTTAATTTGAGGTTTGTAATTTGGTGGTCCTCTCTACATGTTAAAAAACCTAAGTTATCGTAGCCATGAATCAAAGGTTAAAGCCTTGCTCTCTCAAATTTCACTTTGGCACATCTTGGCCTAATATCTCTCCACCAGGTTTGAAGGAATATTTTCCATCATACACATGAACATGAGAATTATATTACCAAGCTAAGGTTTGTTTATGAGTGAGAGAGTAAAACTCCAAGGCCCAACATAGTGTTTTGTATGTTAATATTGTAGGGAATATCTAGCATTCAAGAGAAGTCATGATGGGTTGGAAAGGGTCACTCACTAATCTTGACGCTAAGTAGGTTGATGTTAATTTTCTCATACTCGATAAAGCCCTACTTAAAATTCAACTAAAAGTATGTTATTTAATTAATAAACTCACCGATATATTGAAAATATAAAATGACAGTGGAAGTTGACACCCTAGATTCGTATATTGATTTTCAAATTATTGTATGTTCTGACGCACATCTTCATGAAATATGGTATGCAGGACCAGACAAGAAATTGCAACAGAAACTACAGGGGTTTGATTTTGTAACATGACATGCTCATCCCCTGTCCATAAAAAAGGAACAAAAGGCATGCAAATCGAGGGAAATTAAGCTCATGGTTAAGCTACATCTTTGCCATTTTTATTTCCTTGTTCCTGAGGAGCTGCTTGCAGAGGGTAATTTCTCATTTAATTTCAGAAGCATGTTTCAAACCAATTTTCATGAAGCAATATATGGTGAATAGCGTACATATCAAGTTCTAGCTACTCCTCCATACGATAATTATTATACGTAGTTCTTCCTCCAGAGACTCACAACCACTCCGATTGAAGCATGTATGGTGGAAATCCCCTTGGTGGTCTTTCAGTGCCAAACACAACACCAACACTTGTTATCGCACATGTGATTGGGGAAAATTATGCAAATACCATTTATTGTAGAAGGGAATGGTGAAAGTTAGAAGTGTTGGCATGATAGGTACCGTGCACCATCAAACCTTCTTCCGGAGATGCACTCCCACCATGATGTAAGTGTGTACAACACAACACAAACACCCATTATCGCATAGGTTTCTCAGCGGATGTAAATTCATTTACTATGCACTAGTGATGTGATTTGGGGCATATGGTGGAAATATCAATTATTGAAAAGAGCATAGTGGAGTGGTTAGTCGCACAAGCCACACAATTGAACCCCATCCAAGACTGTGACCTCTTGTTCCTTGTGATCAGTTGCTGAATCACAAATATCCCAGAGAAACGATTGGTCCTATCAAGTGTATCCCCAACTATCCGACCTTCGTAAGTCATATCATGATACAAGTCCCCCAGTCACATTGTGGGACTCATGAAAGAAACCAGGAACCGCGACGAGTCTTGTGGTTTGACTAGGTGACCTATGGCAAAGTCACAATTTCTCTCACCAATTTCTAAGTTGCAGGCCTAAGGCATGAATAGAAGGTGCGATCAATCGAGAGCTATGACTATGCGACTTCCATAGTCACCAAGTCGCATGGTCACACTCAATAGAATCCACAACCTGATGCGAATCTCTGACTACGCGACCTCTGTGCTAGGGTTGCAACCTCATGCAAAATCAACACCTATTAAAGAATGGGTGTGTTACTATTCATATCCCTAAAATGATAGATTATTGCGAGAACACGTTGAGCCTCATTTTGAAGAAGTTCCTTTGTGGTTGGATGACATTGGATGATTGCCACCAGTGTGTAATGAATTGTTTTGGAAGAGATTTTGGCTACAATGTGGCAAATACATTACAAAATATGCAGCATGATCCCCAACATAATGTATTATTCATTTATAGGTAAAGGGGCAAGCCCCTTGAAGGTGATGTAGACCTTGTTCTCACCACCACTTTTAATCAAATAAAAGTGAAAAGAAGGGTTATGTTGGGGAGAAACATATGAAGAAATGGCTATTTCATGGGATAAGTAGGGGTCTCTGTGTTGGGTTGAACTTGCCGCTGGCCATGAATTCACATAATACCCAGAAGGAGTCTTGACGAGAAATAAGGAAGCATATGATGGTGGAGAAGGGGATTGCTTTCTTTGGAGGTATCGACAGATTTAGGCATGCATCAAGAACCATCAAAGGTTAATCATGTAATATGGGAGGCAATCACAAAATAAAGGAAGCACCTAAGTAACGAACATCAATATTCGTCTTCAAATATTTTCTTATTAGGATTTGGACTAAAGAGTAAAAGAGTACCAACTACAAGCCACACGCGTAACTTTGTGGCATGACAATGGACCACAGGGGTCTAAACCTACGTTGTTTACTTAATGAATGTTCTTTGAATTAATGTGAGGAGTTTCCTGCATCAATTTTTATTATAAAGACTTTGACCTGTGTTATTTGTTGTAAGTAGAAGTTGTCAATGCGCAAAAAAAAATCTAGGGTTTTCTTTGGCAAGCAAGGTGGGTCCTTACAAAGCTTGAAGGACCTCACTATAGGCTTAATGGCACATCTATCACCAGTCCATTCGCACAAGACTAATACCAGGGAAATACATCGTGTTTTTTAAGCTCTAATCTCTACAAAAGATAAGGATACAAGGGATGCTTCTAATCGCATATTACCCTAGGTCGCAGGTCACAGATGAGCCTAGGTCACACGCCGTAAATGGCCCAAGTCGCAATCCAACCCAATAGTCGAGGAGGTCAAGAGTTAAGGGAAACTCAAGAATCATCTCATACTATATGTGCAGCTTCAAGAAATCAAATAAATCACTTTTAGCTATGGATTTGAAGCGAGGATGAGAAATTGAATCTGTGCTTGAGAGCTAAAGGCACTCACCTCTTGGGATCAAGTAGAGGGACTTGTAGTGAGGCTAGGGTTTTGGTATCAGGCTTTGAGATGAATGGCCCATGTTCCACTATTGGGTTTTGACGAAGTGAAAAACATGTATTTGAAGTTGCAGCAGTATTAGAAATATTTTCTCTTTTCTGGCACTAATTAACATGCTTACTTATGGTGGTACTACTAGTTGTCTAATATTTCACTATGTTTGTATGTGTGCTTTCATGCATGCAATTTGTTATGAACTGATTCACGTTGGTTGCATGTATGTTTTCTTTCGAATAAATGTTTATTTTTTCCTTTCCATGTCAGTGATCTATTGTGAAATACTTTGAATTTAACTTCTAGCATGTTTTCTTTCATGTATGTCTGACTAGTTTTTTGGCTGACCGATCCTCCTCATGTTGTACTCCCCTTTTTTTTGCTGCTTAGACTTGCTTATTTCTTTGTTTCTGGTTCATAAATCTTGGGTTGATTTTTCTTCACTGATTGGTCATTTCACCCTTGCCTTTGCTTCATCATCTTTTCATCCGACAACCAATAGTGGAAACACTTATGGTGGTAGTCAGGCCCACATAACGGATGGGGCTCCTATCCCAAACACTGTGAGGTCTAATTGGGACCTTTCACTAGGGAGACCCCCTTGTTGTCAACGGTACAATTTTTCCCGTCAATAGGATGCTTGAACATGTATATATATATATATGTGTGTGTGTGTGTGTATTATAACATTGAATGGAACATAATGAAAAATAAATCTGGTATTCCCCATTTTGGGATCCAGGGGAAATTTTCTATGTATATTTGTTTTATGTTTTATTTTCTCTCCATTGTTTATTTTTTTTTAAAGAATATGTTTGCAGATAATTTATGTATAGGGTTAAAACCTACAAACTTATGGGATAAAACCATACCAATATGAGATATCAATTCCCTTTGTTGTTTTGTAGGTACCAATCTATATGAGATAAAAATCCCCTTTATTGCTTTGTAGGTGACATCTATAAGAGACATCAATACCCTTTGTTTCTTTGTATGCACCAAGCTATAGGAAAAACTAATTCCCTCTATTTGTTTTAGAGGAAACAACCTACAAGGGGTTCTGAAAGATTTCTAGGCACCAGTCAACATGAGACACTAATCCTCATTACTACAAATACTCATAGGCATCAACCTAATTCACAGAGTCTACTTTATTCTTCATAATGTATGTTAGTTGTTTCTCCATTCACCAAGTATAGTTGTTACTTATTTATTCACTAAGTCTATTAGTTAGGTCTCCCTTCACCATGTCTACATGTTGCTTCTTCCTTCATCAAGTAACTTCTCCCAAAAATTTTGTCTTTGGTTTTTGAACAGGAAATAATTTCCACAACATGGCATATATATAATTTTGAAAATATGATTATAAAATTTCTACCACAGGTACCTAGAGATATATTCTCTTCCCCATCCAAATTTCACACACTACAATATATCATAAATAAATTTATAGAAAAAGTGTAAAGCTGACGTATTTGAAACATGTTTCAAGAGAATTCACGAACAATATTTTCCTCATATTGTATCTCTAGAATTATATTGAAACATGAACTAAAATGTCTCTCATAGGGACCATGAGATTTTTTTCTCTGTCTCATCCAAATTTCATAGTATGAAATATTTCAAAACGAAAGTTATAGCAAGAATTCCAAGTTGATGCAATAGAAACATGTTTCAAGAGAATTCAGGAACACCACATTCCTCATATCATGTCTCTAAAATTCTAGTGAAATAAAGTCTGAAATCTCTATCAAAATTATGTAGACATCTCTTCTTTGTCTCCTCCAAATTTAATATTCTAAAACATCAATGAAAGAATGATATAGTGAAAATAACAAGCCAACCTATTTAAAGAATATTTCAGTAGCATTCAAGAAGCGTAACTTCCTTAGATCATATCTATAAATTATAGTGCATTGTTATGTCCCTATAAGACTAGTGTATCCCCTTATTGCTTTTGTTATTGTATCCCCTTATTATTATTGTTATGTAGGCTTTGATTATATTGGGAACCCTTAGAATCTTATATATAGAAAGTAGGTTTTTACCATTTGAATCATCAAGAATTGTTCATTTATGTATTGTAAAGGAGGTTTCCCCCTCGAAGAGGATGATTTCAAAGTCGTTGATCTATATTTTCTTCTATTTTGTGATATGGTTGCATAAGATTTGGTTTGAGAGCTTGGGATTCTAGAGTTTTATTAGTAAATTATATATTATGGAGCAATGCAACACATAAAATATGTGGAAAATACAAGCACACAAAACACATAAAACCAGAGAGACACAGATATACGTGGTTCACCCAGTTTGGGCTATGTCCACTCAACAAATGGCCCTTCCTTCTATTATCCAAGAAATGAAGAGACAAAACCTACAATCGTGACGCACGTAATATCCTCTGTTCTCTCTCACAGTCTCCTTCTCTGTTTTCACTCCGAAAATACACACACAATACACAGCCGCAATACAATACCCTCATAAAAGCGAGGGGTTGCCTTCTAGGGAAAAAAAACCCTAATCTAAACATAACTTCTACCGTTAGATCATCTGCCTATGAACGACCCAGATTGACTAGAAATTAATATACTTTTACAAGGCAATTTTACATCTATTTTTAGCTTCGGGGGCGCTGCCTCCGAAACCCTCCTCCAAGGGGGGGGGCTTCGAAGAGTGCTACCCCCCACCCCCCCCCCAGACCCCCCACGGCAGCGATTAATTACGGGCGGCGTTGCTTCCCCTTTTAAGGTACATGGGTCCAATGCTGTGATACAAAGTAAACAAGAAAACCAAGCTCCACACCCAATAATCTGCCCCTTTTAAGGTACATGGGTCCAATGTTGTGATACAAAGTAAACAAGATAACCAGGCTCCACACCCAATAATCTCCCACTTGGAGACTAATTGTAGCAACTCCACCGCTGCTTCATTTGCTGGACAATGACTCCTCTTTGGACCTAGCTATTCCTCATCTTCATCGTCATCCTTGAAGACCAATTGAAACTGAGCACATTCTCAGTTTCTCATTGGTTACAACTTTTGTTAGCATATCTGTAGGATTCTGGCTAGTGTGTATCTTTTCCAGCTTCAACTCTCCATCTTCCAATACTGACTGTATGAAATGGTACTTGAGATGTATGTGTTTAGTCCTGGAATGAAATGCTGAGTTCTTTGAAAGATGAATGGCACTTTGGCTATCACTGTATAACGTGCCCATATCATGCTTCTTACCCAATTCATCCATAAACCTTTGTAACCAAATTATTTCTTTACTAGCCTTTGTAGCAGCAACATACTCTGCTTCTGTTGTTGAAAGTGCAACAACACTTTGGATTTTTGAAACCCAACTGACAGCTGTTCCACCTACAGTAAATACATATCCTGTAGTGCTCCTCCTGTTATCTCTGTCACCTGCCATATCTTCATCAACATATCCTTGTAGAGCAATGTTTGAACCACCAAAGCATAATGCTTGATTTGTGGTACCTCTCAAATATCTGAGAATCCATTTTACTTCCATCCAATGTTCTTTTCCTGGATTATTCATGTACCTGCTTACAACTCCCACTGCATGTGCAATATCAGGCCTTGTGCAGACCATTACATACATTAAGCTTCCAACTGCTGATGCATATGGAACTTTAGACATATAATCCATGTCTTCTTGGGTCTTTGGGCACATCTCCTTACTAATTTTGAAATGGCTAGCAAAAGGTGTACTAACTGGTTTTGCATTCGGCATATTAAATCTTTTCAACACCTTTTCTATGTACTCATTCTGAGACAGTGTTAATTTGCGATTTTTCCTGTCTCTAGTTATCCTCATACCAAGGATTTGTTTTGCAGCTCCCAAATCCTTCATTGCAAATGAATTTGCCAATTTTTTTTTGAGCACATTTATTTCCTGCATGTTAGATCCTGCAACAAGCATGTCATCTACATACAATAACAATATAATATAACTGCCATCATTTTTCCTTTTTAGATAAACACAATGATCAGAGTGACATCTAGTATAACCTTGTTCAGACATAAACTTGTCAAATTTTAGATACCACTACCTTGGAGCCTGTTTTAAGCCATACAAGCTCTTCTTTAACCTCCACACCAATTTTTCTTTCCCTTTTACCTCATATCCTTCTGGTTGCTGCATGTATATCTCTTCCTCCAAATCTCCATGGAGAAATGTTGTCTTTACATCTAACTGTTCAATATGTAAATCTTCCGCTGCTACAAGACTTAAAATAGTTCTGATTGAATTCATTTTAACAACAGGAGAAAATATTTCATCAAAATCAATACCTTTCTTCTGTGCAAACCCCTTCACCACAAGTCTAGATTTGTACCTTTGTTTTCCTCCATCTTCTTCCTTCAGCCTGTAAACCCATTTATTCTGCAATGTAGTTTTACCTGCAGGCAACCTGACTAAGTCCCAAGTCTGGTTATGCATTAAGGAGTCCATCTCTTCATCCATGGCTAGCTCCCACTTCTTCCTGCTTTCAACCTGCATTGCTTCTTCATAACATTCGGGTTCACCAGAATCAGTCAACAATAAATAATATAATGAAGGAGAGTATTGTTCAGGGGGTCTACTTATCCTGGTAGATCTTCTAACACCACTTTCAGGTGTTTGAGGTGCCTGTTGCTGTTGTGGTGGTTGCTGCTGCTGTGGTTGTTGATTATTATTATTTTCAGGCACCTTTACTTTTTCAGCTATCTCATCAAGAACTGTGTATTCCTTGCTTTCTTTTTCCTGTTTCTTTTCCTGCAGCTGATTCTTATACAAGACCTTTTCATTGAATATTACATCTCTGCTCCTAATGATTTTGTGATTTTCATAATCATATAAGCGATAACCAAAATCATTAACACCATATCCAATAAAGGTACATTTATTTGATTTTTCCTCAAGCTTTGTTCTATTTTATTTATTAATATGGACAAAGGCCTCACAACCAAAAGGCTTTAAAAAAGAGTAGTTTACCTTTTTACCTGTCCATGATTCCTCTGGAATACCACCATCCAAGGAACTTGAAGGCCCTCTGTTTATTAGATAAACAACAGTATCTACAGCATCTGCCCAAAATTGTAAAGGAAATCCCGCATGCAATCTCATGCACCTTGCACGCTCCATGATTGTTCTGTTCATCCTTTCTGACACACCATTTTCTTGTGGTGTTCTTGGAACTGTCTTCTCTCTACGAATTCCATGCTCTGAACAATACCTATCAAACTCTTTGCTGAAATATTCACCTCCATTGTCTGATCTGAGACACTTCAACTTCTTTCCTATCTCAATCTCAACCAAAGCTTTCCATTTCTTGAAAGTATCAAATACATCAAATTTATTTTGAATACAATAAATCCAAGTATTTCTAGTTGCATCATCAATAAACGTAACATAATAGCGAGAGTCACCAAGAGATGATACCTGAGTAGGTCCCCATACATCTGTATGCACAAGCTCCATTTTTTCACTCTTCTTTTCTTTCCCAACTCTGAGAAATCTGACTCTCTTTTTTTTTCCATAAATGAAATTTTCACAGAAATCCAAATCAACATTCTTCAAACCTGGCAACAAATTTCTTGAGTGAAGAATCTTCATCCCCTTCTCACTCATGTGTCCAAGCCTATGATGCCATAATGCTACATATGATCCTTTGGAAGTTAAAGCATTAACAGAGTTAGAAATACCATTGCATAAATATGATGTACCAACCTTTTCGCCTTTTGATATTACCAGGGCTCCTTTGGTGACCTTCCAATTTTTATCCGTGAAAGTTGTCACACAACCTTCACCGACTAACTGCCCTGTTGAGATCAGATTTTTCTTCAGATCTGGAACATCCCTTACCTCCTTTAGTAGCCATTGGTTTCCATTCTGTTTTTTTACAAGAACTTTACCCATTCCAACAATTTTACAGGGTTTATCATCACCCAAACAAACTTGTCCAAAATCTCCTTCAACATAGTCATGAAAATATTTCTTATCATGTGTGGCATGGAATGAAGCCCTTGAATCTAAAACCCAAGAATCAGTAACATTTTCGAAAGAAAGAATCAAAGCATCTTGTAACACATCACCTGTCACATTTTCTTCTTGATTCTTTTCTTTTTGTGTGTCTCCTTCTTTTCCCTTCCGAGATCTATAGTCTTTCTTTAGGTGTCCTTTCTTTCCGCATTTCCAGCACACTATCCCCGATCTGGACTTGGATATGCCTTTCCTTGATTTACTGCGATATCCTGAGCTCTTTCCTCTTTCCATTCTCCTTCCCCTAAACTCTTCACTCAACGCATTACCCGATGTCTCACCGAAGCTTTTCTGTCGCATTTCCTCGCTAAGGATAGCACTGACAACATCATCAAACTTTAAAGTACTAGATCTAGAGACAGAGTTACTAATGGCCATTACTAAACCATTCCAACTCTCTGGCAATGAGCACAGGAATAACAGAGCTCTAACTTCATCATCAAAGTTTACCACTACAGAACTTAACTAACTCGTAACTGTACTGAAATCATTTAAATGGTCTGCAACAGATCCACCTTCCGACATTTTCATATTAAATAGTCATTTCATAAGAAATGCCTTGTTTGAGGCCGAGGGTTTTTCATATAGTTTTTCCAACGTCTGCATCAAACCCTCTGTTGTTGTTTCCTTCAAAATATTGAAGGCGTATGATGCCGAAAGGCACAACCGTACTATTCCGAGTGCCTTTTTATCGAGAATGTTCCATTCCGCGTCTGTCATGGCCGTCGGCTTCTTTGTTTTTCCGCACAATGGTAGGTATATATCTTTCTGATACATATAATCTTCCATCTGAAACTTCCACAGTGGGAAGTTTTGGCCGTTAAATTTCTCGACCCTAAACTTACCATCTTCCGCCATTGCTCCCACATGAACCAGGAAACCCTTCTTTCCTGCGAGTTTATCAGCCGAATATACCTTCGGCTCTGATACCAGTTGTTAGTAAATTATATATTATGGAGCAATGCAACACATAAAATATGCGGAAAATACAAGCACACAAAACACATAAAACCAAAGAGACACAGATATACGTGGTTCACCTAGTTTGGGCTATGTCCACCCTGAACAACCAGTCCTTCCTTTCTATTATCCAGCAAAATTAAGAGACGAAACCTACAATAGATTCGCTGTAATATCCTCTGTTCTCTCTCACATTCTCCCTCTCTGTTTCTTGCTCCAAGAGTACACACACAATGCACAGCCGCAATACAATACCCTCATAAAAGCGAGGGGTTGCCTTCTAGGGCAAAAGACCCTAATCTAAACACAACTTCTACCGTCATATCATCTGCCTATGAACGGCCCAGATTGACTAGAAATTACTATACTTTTACAAGGAAATTTCACATCTGTTTTTAGCTTCAGGGGCGCTGCCCCCGAAACCCCCCACCAAGGGGGGGCTCGGAAAGGCACTGCCCCTCCCCCGTGGACCCCCCACGGCAGCGATTAATTACGGGCGACGTTGCCACCCCTTTTAAGGTACAGGGGTCCAATGCTGTGATACAAACTAAACAATATAATCAAGCTCCAAACCCAATAAGTTTCGCTTCTTCAAACATGCCATCTTGGAATTTGTGCTATAATTTTTTTTTTTACGAGGCTTCAAAAAATGAAATTCTTACCACGTGGAGAGGAAATATCGATGAACTTCATGTAAACATTTCATACCTTGGTCCACAATATTTTTGGAGATATGATTTGTGGAAGTTGGGGTTATTTGCAGGCCCCATAATTTTATCTCAAACAGGTGACCGAGGAAAAATCATCATCAATTTCACTTTTGGCATCAGATTGGATAGCTGAAAATTTTTTTTGAAATCAAACAAACTATAGTTTCTTTTGTATCAAAATAGTGCCACGTGGAACGTCATACAGGTTTTCTCTACTGAACCAGTCCATAATTAGCTTATTGTGGGATATCAGGCATAACTCTTTCTTGAAAAATTAAAATTAGTTCTGGCCTATGGTATTGGAAAGAAGAATTAGAGGGATACTACAGAACCGAAGCTAAAATATTGGGGATTTACAATGAAAAAGACATGTCAATTTCAATATCGAGCTCCTCAAAAGCAGGAAAAATTTGTGTGTTTTTTTTTTAATTATATAACTTTTTGTCTTTAAGTCAGCTTGAAGTGATTCCAAAGGGCATATTAAAGGATTGATATCAGTATTATGTTCTATAATTCCTCCCAAAAATAATTCCATAGGCATTAAGCCCTCAGAAATCTCTACTATGATGGATGAAGAGGAAAAAGTGCAACATGATAGATCAAAATTACGAGACCACGTGCAACAAATTTCATCCTCAAAAAAAGTAACCAAAAGTGAAATGGAAGCCAAGATGGATGGTTGGAAGAAAGGCATGGAAGCTAATATGGATGGTTTGAAGAATGGCATGGGTGGCATGGAAGCTAAGATCGATGGTATGGAAGAAAAGCTAAAAGTAAACATGGAGGACATGAAGAATGGTCTAAAAGTAGATATGGAAGGTTTGAAGGAATTTTTAATAAAGTTGCTACAAGAAGTGATCCCTAATGGATAAAGGGTAGTATATGAAACTCATGATGAGAAAAAAAGAAATTTTAATCATGATTTCATAGACTCTAATTTTGGATTTAAGACCCACCATATTCCAAAGATCGATATGAGGAAGTTTGATGGCAAGGATGTGATAACATGGATACTACAAATGGAGCAATAATTTGCACTCCATAATGTGCAACACACACAAAAGATATGGATTGCAACTTTATATTTAGAACAAAATCGATCTGTATGGTATCGACGGATTTTTTCTCGAAAACCAATTGTCACTTTGTCAATTTTTAAGGAGGAAATGATAACACATTAGGATATAAAGAGCAACACCTTCTTTAGGCAATTAATAAATATCAAACAAAAGGGTTCAATGCTGAAGCACATTGAGGGCTTCCAAAAATTGAATATAAGGGTCAATAATATTCCAATGGAACATACGATTAATGTCTTCATAGGGAATTTAAAGGATAATATCCAACATGAGGTTCGCCTTTGCGAACCTGATTCATTGGAAAAGGAATTCCAGGGTGGCAAGAAAATTTGAAACAAAAATTATGGCAACAAGGAAGTCTACCAATCACAACTATAAAGATGGAAATGTTTTTGCTCCTAGCCATCCATGACTTAGAAGGTTGACACCACAACAATTGGAGGAAAAAAGAGAAAAAGGGCTTTGTCATATTTGTGATAGAAAATACACTAGAGGTCATGAGTGCACCAAGAAGAAATTATCTTACATAGATTATGAATTGGAGGAAGAAAAGGAATAAGAAACATCATAAGAGGAGGATATACACCAGGAACCGGCCCAGATAAGGAATAAATGAATCCAACCATACCTTGTAATGAATTGGCAGGAATTACCACTCCTCAAACTCTCAATATAGAAGGATATATCAAGAAAAAAAAAGTAATAGTATTGATTGGTTCGAGTAGTACACATAATTTTATTCATTTAAAGATAGCTAAGGAATTGAATTGCTTCTGATATCCAAAACCAAAATTTCAAGTGATGGTTGTAAATTGAGGAACTATAAATTTCTCTAGAAAGTGCCATAATATCAAGTTAACCATGGGGGAATATGTATTGAATAGTCATATGCTTTCTATTCCAATGGGTGGTGCTGATATTGTACTAGGATTCCACTGGTTACAATATTTGGGGACTATAACTTTTAATTTTTAAGAACTTCTCTTCAAATTTGTTTGGGAAGGAAAGGAAGTTGAATTAGGGGTATCGCAGGGAAACCTGGAAGGATAATCAACTCCAATGTCATGATAAATATTTTTAATAAAGAACAACAAAGCGTAATTGCACAACTATTCTCAATGCAGGTTCAAACATTGAAATCCTCTATTTCTCCATATCTCCAAAAATATTGGAGATTCCTTCCAATGTTTTTTAGACTCTGAAAGAACTCCCAACTATTTGTGATCATGATCATGCTATTCATCTGATTCCAGGAAGTGTTCCTCCAAACATCAGGCCTTACAAATATACATATGCCCAAAAGAGCGAAATTGAACGTATGATTGCAGAAATGTTAGAGGCTAGTATAATCAACCTAGTCAATGTTCATTATCTTCTCCAGTAGTATTGGTGCAATATAAGGATGGATCATGGTGCATGTCTCCTTATTATAGGGAACTCAACAAGCTCACTATTTAAGATAAATGTCCCATTCCTATCATTAATTAATTATTGGATGAATTACATGGATAAATTTACGTCACCAAGTTTGATCTTTGTTCAGGCCATCAGTAAGCTATAATGAATACTTAAGACATTCCAAAAACAAAATTTATAACTCATGAGGGTAATTATGAATTTTTGGTCATGCCTTTTGGCCTTACCAATGCACCTTCTACATTTCAAGTGTTGATGAATTCCATTTTCAAACCATTCCTTAGAAATTTTGTGTTAGTATTTTTTGATGATATACTAATCTACAACAGGTCTTGGAAGGATCATGTTGAACATGTTGACAGGGTGTTTAAACTATTGGAGGAGAAACAATTATATACAAAAACCTCCAAATGTTTCTTTGGATTACAGGAGGTGGAATATATGGGTCATATTGTATCTCATGAGGGTGTTAAGGTAGACCCTAACAAAATTAAAGCCATTAAGGAATGGAAAATCCCCACAACCCTAAAGAATCTGTGAGAATTTCTTAGGTTCACAATGTATTATCGAAAGTTTGTTAAGAATTATGGGAAAATAACAACACCTCTAACAATATTATTAAATAAATATGCATTTTCTCAGACTCTATAAGAAATTAAGGCCTTTGAACATCTTAAAGAGGCAATTTTCCAAGCGTCGATATTAGCTACACGAGACTTCACAAAAACCTTTATTGTGGAATGTGATGCCTTAGGAAATGGAATTGGTGTCTTTTTAATGCAAGAGGGAAGACCCATTATTTTTGAAATTCGTCCAATCAAAGGAAAGTATTTACTTAAATCTATCTATGAGAAGGAAATGTTGGCAATACTACATGCACTAAAACAATGATGACCTTACCCAATGGGAAGACACTTTAAGGTAAAAACCAATTATGATAATCTTAAATACATTTTGTAAAAAATACTATCTTCATAAGAGCAACAAAAATGGGTCACAAAGATGTTGGGTTATGAATTTGAAATCATCTTCAGAAAAGGGAAGCTAAATGTTGTTACAGATGCACTCTCAATAAAGGATGAGGATGTGGAAGCATTTCTTTTTTCCATTTCTATTATCCAACAAGATTGGATAACTGAAGGAAGGGAGGAGCGGAAGAATAACGAAGAAGTGTCAACACTCTTTCAAAAGTTGCAGTAAGATCCCAGTAAAACTGCTACATTTAGCTATAAAATTGATTCATTATTGTACAAAGATCGCTTATATATTTGTAATAATTCGAAACTAAAACAAAACCTTCTTTTGGAATTGCACACCTATTCCTTAGGAGTACACTCAGGATTTTTAAAGACTTACCACAGCGTCAAGGAATAATTATTTTGGGATGGTCTTAAATATGATATTCAAAATTTTGTGGCGGAATGTTTGGTCTACCAACAAAATAAAGTTGATACAATTAAGACCTCGGGTCTGATACAACCTTTATCCTTTCCAAGTCAATGTTGAGAGGAGGTTTCAATGGATTTTACCACAAGTTTGCCCATGTCTGAAGGAAAGAGTGTCATCATGGTGGTAGTTGATATATATACCAAGTATGCACACTTTTGTGCATGATCTCATCCATTTAAAGCTAGTACAATTGCTACTACATTATGGAAATAATCAAAATATACATGGAAACCCAAATATTATTGTAAGCAGCAGATATCCCATTTCCACTGGAAATTTTTGGGTGGAAATATTTTCTTGTCTGGGTACTCAACTAGCTCATAGCTCATATTATCATCCTCAATTTGATGGGAAGAAAGATATAGCGTAAAAATGTTTGGAAGGATATCTTCGTTGCTTTGTATTTGATAAACAAACACAATGTGTCAAGTGGTTACATTGTTGGAAATGCCTCAAAATAACCCTTACAACCATATATCCTATGCTCCCATGTGAGCTAGGTAATTGGAGTAAAAATGCCTTGAAATATAAGGTATCCAAATTGGACATCAAAATCCAAAAACAATATTTCCAAGAATATTCATTTTCTAATCTTTATCTTACACATAAGTAGTATCCCCTGATGTTGGACAGCAATAACAACAATATTTCTGAAAATTAGAGTGTACAATATTAATATCTTAATATTACAATACAATATTAATAAATATATGCAATTCAGTTTAAAGTGACAATTATATTTATAAAATAAACTAACAAAATTTCCCTTCAACTTTTATTATAACGTTTCTAAAAATTTTCTCATAAGAAAAAAAAAATTATATTCATATATAATGAATATACATATTTGAGTTTGATATGATTATTTAGTTTAGTAATATTGTGACTAACAATTTTTTTTGTAAGGAGAAAAGAACCAATACACTAAGAAATATAAAATCATGTGATCAATAATATTTATAAAAATAAATAATGAATATGACTAAGAAATATAAAACCATGTGACCAATTTCTTCTCATAGAAATTTAAAGAAATTAATATTATAAATTATTATTTAAAATAACTCAATATTCATAAGCTAAAAATTATCAAATTCCTATATTATTTAAGGACCACGGCCTCGTAAAATATCCCTCATAGTCTAATTGCTTGCTTGATATATTGTTTCTTTCTTCCAAATACACATGCAATAACTACATCCCTATTTCTAGATATAGAGGGAGTAGAAGCTTAAAACCCAGCAAGGTGCATCATAGTTCCTAGCTTATAGATTGTAGATTCTCAAATAATTTTGAGATTTGAAAGATATAGGCAAGATCAAATAATTAACCTCGCCCATATCTTTATCCTCAAAATATTTTAGAAATCCACAATTAATATAAAAATAATAAGTAAATCTCATTAAAAATATAATAACGCTCCTTACATTATTATAAGAAATTTATTTACCTCAAAGTGATGAATCCAAATTTTCTTTTTAATTTAATATATTTGGTAAAAAACATACATGCATCACATTTCTCATTTCTTCCTTATATACCATTTTTTTAAAATTTAAATTATAGCTTATACAGAAAATTTAATCCTCATAACACATTAAAATATATCCAAAACAATCATATTAATTATACTAATGTATAACTAAATAAAAAAATTAAATGAAATTTAATAATATTTAAAAAGATTAAAATGAAATTTTTTTTTTCACAAAGAGAAAAAACTCTGTTTTATATTAAAGGAGATAAAACAGTCCATAGGTCATTACATAATGTTTAAGATCCCACTTCTCATACCGGGATATAAAGCAAGATAAAAGGCCATATGTTCCAATGAAAAAACAGAGCATCTGGATTTTTCAATGCTTTTATATATAATTCAAAATTGGATGATTCGATCTTGGTTCAAAATTGATGTATTTCTTGCCCTAATAAATATCTAACTTATATTAGCAGTTTATTTTTCAGCAACTGTTATTATTTTTAATCGCTTCGGTTCACTCTCCGCCGATTATTATAATATTCGAATGACTCTTACATGTAATGCTGATGGGCCATGTTGTAATTGCGATAGATATTTTTGGTACCGTTTGTTAAATATGATTTCAATTAAATTTCCAATAAAACAATTATTTTATAAACGTATTTTTTTTATCAATGCCATATGATACAATGATATTCTTTCCAATTTATACATCTGTAATGGTAATGGATATTTATATGTCGTTTAATAAATATGGTTTTAATTAGATTTCCAGCCAATATAGTGATGTCTTTTATCAATAATTTATAATATAATGATTTTATTGTAGTAAATATAATTTTTTCAGTAACCTTAACCAAAAAGATTCGAGGAGAATTGTACCCATGACATTTTAATACTACTTTAACAACTAAACTTTCATGAACTAAACTAATCTTTAGAGCTAAATATATATTATTTTGATAATATTATAATTAAATATAAAAGAAACAATAATTACCAATTCTTTATAAACTAATTAAAATTACGAAAATATGTATTTTTAGTTCACAATTAATTATACCAATTCATTAAATAATGAAATTAGCATTAGCATAAAATTTCACATGTTTTTTTTTTTTTAAATATAAATTTATTATATTTCATTGCAAAATCGACTATTTATATGGTTGGGTATAACTACCATATAAAGTTATAAAGTCTAGAAAAACCACTGACCCATTACAAATCCATTACAATATTCCTCTCAATCTATAACATAATCAGTAAATGACATCCCAAAAACTAAATCTTATATAATATATCTAACCCAAAAAACCATGGACATATAAACAACCTTATTGACAAGAATTGAGGCACTGAAAACAAACTGGAGCAGAGAGTTGCTCTTCACAATATTACGAGTAGATTAAATAGATTACATTGGAAACATCAGCAATAAATAACTGGAGATAAATTCGACTAAACTGAACTGACTTAAACTAAACCGGGACACTTGGACATACGGATTTGACACCTAGCAGGTGGTTGAGATTACGTTCTTTAACACTCCCCTTTAATATCAACCACAAAAAAGTTAATTAAGATACCTGCTGGTCTATGTCTCAGCGAGGTTTACAATTCAAAAAAAAATTACTTCAATTAAACTTAGTTTTCTTCTTCTCTTTTTCCATATTCTGTAGCCTCTAAATTGTTTTAGATTTTTCGTTTTGTTGTATCCTTGAGAACTCTGTTTCTTCATTTGCTGTTGCGGGTCTTCTATTTTTCCAGGTTGTTTAAGCATGTTCTGGACATCTTCAAAAATTGACTTGTATGTGGGCTGCTGCCACATATTGTCCTCTGTAGTGTGTTTTTCATCATCAATCTGCTGCAACATAAGATTAGAACAATATCTTATCTCTTCAAAACTCCAACGCATGGAAATTTCATTGACATGTTCGTCATGCATGTCGTCTTCAACATTCATATCTACGGCTTCTGTGTAGATCTCAACTAGACATGGTGTTGCAAGCCATGTTTCAATAAACTTTAACTCTTCTTCATAATCAATCTGTATACCTGCACACTTGAAATCAATGTTAGAATAAAAATTATTTTCAGAACGACATTGGTTCTGGTCTTTTTGCTCTGCAGTGAGAGCTTTCTTCTGTTGTTTTTCCTTTTCTGCCTCTGCCTCAATCTCTGTTTCTGCATTCCCTTTGCAGACTTCTTTCTTTACTTTTGTCTCTGATTCTTTCTTTGTTTCTTCCTTCTTCTCTGCAGTGAGAGCTTTCTGCTGTTGCTCTTCCTTTGCTGCATCTTCCTCTATCTCTGTCTCTATCTTTTTCTCTGCCTCTTCTTCACTGACCTGTGCTTCTGCAAACAGGTTGTCTTCCACTAACTGAAGTGGGGTAATCTCACCAAATAACATCATGTCGATATCATATTTTTGTTGCATCATCTGCAACCAATCATCATTAGCAAAAATTTCATTATCAAAGTTTACATTAGCCATATCAATCATTGGATTTACCATTTCATCAGCGAGCTCTGTTGCTGGTATCATTAAAACTTCGTCAGCAATCTCTGTTGCTGGAATCTCTTCATCCACTTGTGGCCATGCACAGTGGGGTTCACGAGCATCTTCATGCTGCTTTTCTGTTTTATCTGCACTTTCTTTGCAGACATCAGCCAGCTGTGACTGCGCACAGTGGGATTCAACAAACTCTTCATTTCGCTGTAGATCTACTGCTACAGATCCAAAGCTCCCCTTTGCTTCAATGCTCCCCTTTGTACCAAAACATCTCTCAAGGGTATCACATGCCTCCTTGGCTGTCTTGGAATCTGAAATCAAGGGAAGTATACTTTCATCAATTGATTCTTTTATGCATCTTAATGCATAGGCATGTTTTTGCCTCTTGATTTCCAGATCTAGAGAGATCTCAAACATAATCTGCTTTTGCTTTAGCCTCTTGGCTTTTCCCATGTCCTCGTTGTCAAACATCCAGAAACAAACGAGTTTACATATTCATCAATACCTTGCTTCTTAAAAAATTTTGCTGCTCCTGAATGAGTCTTATGCAACTTCACTTCTTCAAAAATTTTGCTGCTCTTGAATGAGTCTTATGCAACTTCACTTCTCCTTCTAAAAAAAAAAATTACTCTTCAGCACATGCTCTTGCGTAATCTCTTTATAAAATACCTTTGCAGATTCTAAGTTTTGGGCTTCCTCCTCTTTTTAAATTCCTTAAGATGAAATCTTTAAAAATCATGTACCCTTTTTCCTTTCATAATTTAAAGTTTTTATATAAAAAAACTTTAAAAAAATCAACTTTCTTTAAAATGAGATAACTCCTTTTTCCAAATTAAGCGGAGTCTCATGCATCGTTTGAAACGTCAGTCACAAAGCTTTTTTCAAAAAACTTCACATGCATTTTCATTTACCTTTATAAAGCTTTTTTCAAAAAAAAAAAAAAAAAAAAAAAAAACTTCACATGCATTTTCATTTACCTTTATAAAGCTTTTTTCAAAAAACTTCACATGCATTTTCATTTACCTTTTTAAAATCGACACTTTAAAACATGCTTTTCACTTGTTTTAAAATGGACACATAGAAAATATGAATCGATTTCCCTTTGAATCGATTTTTAAAATCCACGTTGACGTTCGTACCGTTTGAAAAAAAACAATTTTTTAAATATTTTTAATACGAGCGCTTCGTACCTAAGCACGCTTGCATCATTTGATTTAACGCAGATGCGTAAACTTTTTCACACGGCTGGCTGGCGCGATCCCGATTGAAACAGTCGCGCCTTTCTCAAAACTACGTCATTTGATTTAACGCAGATTGTAAACTTTTTCACACGGCTGGCTGGCGCGATCACGATTGAAATAGTCGCGCCTTTCTCAAAACTATTTCACACGGCTGGCTGGCGCGATCCCGATTGAAACAGTCGCGCCTTTCTCAAAACTATGCGAGGCACGAAAATGGCGCGGGTATGGCGTGTATTCCAGCGCCAATAAACTCACAGTCGCGCCAATTGATTGCTCTTCTCTTCTGCTCTTTCGTGGCTTTGTTGCTGCTCTCCACGGAGGCTTATGCAACTCGGCTCTGATACCATGACAAGAATTGAGGCACTGAAAACGAACTGGAGCAGAGAGTTGCTCTTCACAATATTACGAGTAGATTAAATAGATTACATTGGAAACATCAGGAATAAAAAACTGGAGATAAATTCGACTAAACTGAACTGACTTAAACTAAACCGGGACACTTGGACAGACGGATTTGACACCTAGCAGGTGGTTGAGATTACGTTCTTTAACACTTATAACCAGAAGCAACCCCAGTATACGAGACTTCCCCTCACCAAACTTCAAAAACAGAACCCACGACATAAAAAAAAGATATACACCAACAAAATCTGAGGAAAATTCCTCATGATTCCATAAATGGCATCTACCACCCTCCCTCACATAAGCTAAATAATAAATAATCACCATGACACCAGGCTTGGCACACATATCAAAGAACCAATTTAATTACTAGATGCCACCAGCCGTCACCATATCCCCGAGTATTACGACAAGAATTTATCGATGGACCTCTTAGCCCTTCACTAACACCCCATCGGGTAACGAAATTTTACTTGTTAATCAAAAAGCAATTTTCCAAATTGGGTTTATATATCTTTTTTATTCAAGTATAATAGCTTTATTTTCTAGTACTAATTATGTTGATAAATATTTCTCATGTTGAAAGTTGATAGATTAATATTTATTTTAATTCAAATCTTTCTTTTACGGTCATAAATAAAAAGAACTGGCATATTCTAGTTATTTCTACTCATGAAATAACTAGATATAATTTCATGAGTAGAAATAACTAGAATATGCCAGTTCTTTTTATTTATGACCATAAAAGAAAGAAACAATTATTATATTATCATAGTATCATCATTAAAAAAAAATCAACTTTAACACGCTTAAGAGTTGGCTCAAGATTTTCTCTGAAAAACATGAATTTTAGAGAAAAGCCAAGACAATTGGTGTCATTAGTTATTGTCGCCTGATTTATAGGCGAAAATTTACAAAACACCAAATAGACAAAATTACGATTCACAGTCTTCCTCATTAAGTAGTAGGATTAGGGGGGAACAGTGGAGGTGCAACAAAGAGAGCAGCATGACCATGCATGTGATAATATATGTGTTCCACCCGGACCTCCAAGGAGTGGAGATGGTCGTTTGAACGTTTGTGCTATCGTTGTAGACTTTCCACTAAATCCAGGATCTCATTCTGCATGTGTTGGAGGTCATTAACATAAGCTAGCAGTTTTTTTCTAGCAGCATACCTCTTCTCTCGCAACATGCCTATATTGATTTTAATATTGTTCAATTGGGCCACAATAGACTCCAAGGAGGTCGGGGCTTCCACTTGGACTCGAGAGCGGGCTAGAGAGAGAACCATGTCTGTATCTAAGTGGCGACTTTCAATATACTTTGAATCGGAGCTAAGCTCTCCATGATATTGATGCTCAACCATTTGTGGGCTGACACCACCCCTGCGAGCATGTCCCCTTTGTTGGGGCATGCTGTTGATACCACTGCCATTGAACTCTCCTCCATGAGAGTCGTTCCACCTGGCCAGAGAGAAACACCAAAGAGAACTACCAAAAAATTTAAGAAGAAAACCACAAATTTCTTTGACAAAATTGTTACCCTTCGTATCCTGGTGGGACTAGAGCCCTATGTTTCGAAATACCCAAACGATGGTGATGAGGATGTTGGCATAGAAAGAGCTAGGCTCTATAATGGAGACCTAGGAGTTTAGAGAAGCCCGTTAGACCTAGAACTCGTAGGCTAGATAATTATCACTCTCAATTTTAATTTCTACTGTCACCTCCTCATGGGGGATATAGAGCCAAATGGAGAGAGGACTCAAAAATACTCCAAGCACCCACGAACCAGGCAGGACATGTGGGAATTCACATTGCCGGCAATGCCAACAGGCCCCCAGATCCCATGGCCATGCTTGAAACACTTGCCGACCCTCCTCCCAGTTAAACGCAGTCCAAATGACCTGTCTTGTAGCCCCTAGCCAAAGCTTGATCCAAGGCACATAGCGACCAGAAAACTTCCTCTCCAAATTCTCTCTGCTCATCGTCTAAGTTCATTGATTAACCCTTTATTTTTCCCCTGTCGGAATAAATCTTTGAGAACGGTGGACTAGGTATGGTTTATTGTCCATCATATTAATTCCTTCATGTGGCACATGGAGGCCCATCGGGCTCCACGTACCAACTCACCTCCATATGGCTCTGGGCGTGGTCACCCCCATCAGGAACTTCTAGATCTGCCTTCAACAATGATTGTAGGGTCTAGATTTCTTCGGGGTACAAATACACTTTTCTCTTGATGTCCGACCAAGCCGCCCTAAACTCTCTCTACAAGTATTCGTGCCTCAATTGGCCAGCCAGTATGCAACCTTGTTTCCATCCCATAACATGTGACTTGTAGTAATGTATTCAAAAGAATTGAGGATTCTATGGATACGAGAAAGTTGAGATTGGAGACACCAAATTTTTGTGACTTTCTGGGGAATGAATCCGGTTATAATTCCCTAGAACATGTTGATTATTAGGCGAGAGTATCCCATTATTATAATCCGGCCACACCGTTGTTGAATGGCCAGACTGAGGCTTGCCTGAAGGTCAGTCATTTCTACCACATTATTAGTCATGTAGCCAAAGGAGCCTAAGAAGACTGTCCAAGGGGAGCCGAGAAAATCACGAAGGGCACCTACAAATCTAGTCGGGTTGGGGTTTCCTTTGGAGGCCACATAAAAATTGAGTTGAATACATCCATCCGGGGGCAGAATGAAGTAGGAGGGGGAAGGGACTAAAAAGGGCCTAACAGGGGAAGCCCTAGGGTGGACAATATTGAATGAAAGGTTTAAGATAGAATTCAATATTCCTGAATTCCAGCGTCCCCATATGTCAGATCTCATTTTTCTTCCATAATTGATTCATGAATGTTAGTGACTATTTGTCCCCAATTTTTTTCTCTATTTGGAGGTTGTCCTTCAAAAATTTATCAGCCCTAGGGTTAGCCACCAATATTGGCGAACTACAATGTTAGAGAAGAGTTGGGTTGGCCAGTCTTCGAGCATCCCACAGATGTCTTCTCGGTGGCGATCAATAGGTATGAATAATATAGATACCTGATTCCATACTTCATGTGTGATGACACAACCTTTTAACATATGGAGAAGATATTTTCCCTTTTTCTTGCAGAGAGGAAAAATTGGTGGACCAATAAAGCCCATTTTTTGAATTCTATCCCATGTTAACATGCACTTGTGGCCTACCAGCCATAGGAAGTGCACTACCTTTGGTGACAAATTTCTATTACATATTTGTCTCCAAAGGGATTGAATGCTCGATCCAGAGAATTAGACCTTATGAGGTAGGATTCATTTATAGAGAAAGATCCAGATGTGGAATGACCCCATCTTAGCCTGTCCAGTTCATGAGAGGCATGGATTCTCCTTTGTGAAATATAAGCTTCCAGACGCTCCCAAGCCTCCAAAGGAATGTCCAATGGCTAATATGAGACTGACTTCCATCTCCTTTATCCATGGTCATCAGTCGTTGCTACCCAATAATTTGCCACACATTCAACTGAGATCATTTGAAAAGGGGTTGCATATAAGATATGGACTAGTCTTGAGCTAGACGAAGAAGTTGTTGGTAGGAATTGAGTGATAAATTTGATGTATTCCTCTTATTAAACTACCAAAATAAATGTTCTCGTATCATATCACTATTTTTATTAGCCATGTTCCAGATAGTCGATCTTGTGCGAGGAATTGGATCATGGAGGAGGGCTTCCTGGGATCATACCTAACCATATTTTTGTGTCCAAATTTCCTTCCTCCGATTCATTTCCAGCCGTCGATCTGATCTGTAGATCGATGATCCACATGTGATCGCATCGGAGTTTTCCATCGGGTGCATCTAATTACTTTACTTTGCCTCCCTCCGATCGCTGATTCCTGATTTATTCTCCATCGTTGATCTTGTGGGCCAATCTCATCTGATGAACCATGATCATCCCGAAGCCCACTTTGATTTCTCATTCATTTCTTCTTCCACCTAAAGGCTTTTTACCTTATTCCTTTGTATTTTCGCCATTTCTCTATTTTACATCCCGGATCGCTCCCAACCGTCGATCTTTGCGCGATTGACAGATCTGACATATTCTCTCCCTCTAGTCTCATTTCAACCTCCACAAACATATCTACACCGTTGGATGATGCCATTCAATGTCTAGGCTCTCTCCCCACACCCTCTACAGCAGTTAAACCCACAAACGCAGGATTTCTTAATTCTTTTCGTATTTTGCAGGTTTGAATTGTTTGTTCCGTCATATTAAAGAGAAAGCCAAAGGCCGGGAATGACGATTCCCACGCCTTTGATTTATAAAAGGGAACCATCCATGGGGCTCTACTCCATGACTCGTCATTGCTTCATGGGATTTGATGCCACATGAGCCCTGCGCGGCCTACACATTAATAAGACACAGTTAATGAAATCACAATCAAAGAGTATCAGTGTCGAAGAAAAAACGTACAAGAAAAAAAGATGGAAGACAAATTTGTGGGGATTACGGCTAAGAATGATTATGAAAATTATAATCCTCCAAATTAAAACACAGTTAAAGAAAAATCATAAGTGTTTAACGGATAGAAAGGCCTCCACTGCCTCAACAGAGGCAAATTGATTCCTCTCAGCTACCACAGTGCCACCTGTAGCCACAAGCATTCAAAAAGAGGCCAGAGTGATTGATCAACATCAAATATTTGCCTTAGCGCAGCCAGAGAGTTAATTCTTCCAAAGAAATTAATGCGAAAATATCTGCAGAGTTACTCCAACGTGACACAAAGCCTCAAAAGTAAATAAGAGCTCTCACCGAGCTTAAATCTTAAATGTAAAACATTAATACAGACATAACACCTGTAAAATTCTCCATCAAGCCCATCAAAGGCCGAGAAGTCATTAGTCTGTATTACATGCCCTAGGAGATCCTTTATCCTCTCCCACCTCCTCATTCCTTCTATAAATATTCCTGTAAAAGATAAGAAAATGTTGGTTGCTGAACTTTGAAATATACTTGAGCTTGAGACTTCTACTTGTAGATAGTGTTCACTGGCTCTTGGAGCTCTGCTTGTGATAGATAAGTTAGTCTCGAAAGTGTAGATGATTTCTAAACTAAAGCATTGGACTTAAAGTTGTAACTAGTTTGGAGCATCAATACAAGCTGATTTATGGGATCCTAGTCTATGCCGACGGTGATGTTATTCTTATTGTGAATTGTTATTTTACTTCTGTTTTCACTTTGTTTATCTTCTCTAATAGAGAACATCATGCATAGAGTTAGGACCTACTGTATATCAGTACCCTTCTCTGACTGAAAATCTTTATCTATATGTTTTCTTCCAAATTGCGTTATTGAGGAATGATTTAATTCAGTTTAAGCAGTAGGAATGTTGGCGTTCCCTCATCCTCCTGTCTTAGCTAAATATTGTTCTTGAATGTTATTTTCATTTCATGTCAAGTAGAGATGAACTAAGGAAGATATGGTGTGCCCTAGTCCTATTTTTATCCCAAAAGACTGTCTGAAAGTTCCCCTTGGAATGTGTTAAAAGCTGGCTAGTTTCGAAGTACTTACCAGATCTTAGACCATTCTTTGTTGTCTTTTTTTTTGTCTTGAAAGTTACCAAGTAAAGCAGAGTTAGGAGAGGATTTGTGGTGAGCCCAGCCTGCTAGTTTCTTCTCCAAAAGTTGCCTTCAGGTTTCCCTTTGTTTTTAAATGTTTTCTATTGAAAGTGTATCAAAGGATGGCTAGTTTCGAAGTACTTACTAGATCCTAGTTTACTTTTATGTTTTTCTTAAGTGTGTGTCAAACGTTGGCTAGTTTAAAAGTACTTACCAGATCCTGGACTGCTCTTCGTTCTTCATCTATTTTAATTCCCCTTCTTGTTGTATCATTTCATTCCATAAATCAAACTTTAGAGAGATCCTTAGACATAGATGACTTGCCCCATGGACCACTCTTGCCTCTTGTTGTTTCAATTAAACCCAATTATGACTCCATATCCCAATGGACTAAAACCTGTAATTATCTATCTTTTTGGCCAAAACTTGTTCTGATTGCTTTCAACTTCTCACCTTTGAAACTCTTTGAATTTAGGACTTTCCACCTCAAATAATAATCATGCTCAACCATCCAAAAACAAACAAAACGCTTGGCCTTCATAACTAGCTTAACATCATTACCATAAAATTTCAAAGACAAATCCATCTTTTCAACTTATTGGAGAGATCCCTCTCCGGATTCAAGAGGGCTAGATCCTAGAATCCCAAAGTGGTTGGAACGATGTTCTCCTTGTGGTCGTAATTTTGACAATCTTGCTAACTATATTGAGCTAACATTTCTGGTGACTCAGTTGGGGACCGAACCCAAAATCTCTGGTTCCCCTTAAAATTTCATACAAACATCGTGAGTTAAAAGTAGCCTTTTCAAGCACTACCAAGCAGTGGTAATCATGATAAAACTTCTTTGAATCAGTGACAAAATAGGCAAACCCTAGGGTTCTCATAAGAGTTTATCTAACCTTGAAAAGTCAGCGGGCTTAGCCATAAGAGTACACTGTCTTTGCCTCATAACCATAGCTAAGTTTTGAAGAAGATTTAACATACTCTTAAACAACCAATAGGACTGAAAAAATAACTCAGAAAACCCAAAAATATTTCAGATTGGTATTCAATAAACATGGTGGTGGACCATAAA
The DNA here is from genome assembly GCA_034641835.2 of Pinus albicaulis. Lineage (NCBI taxonomy): Eukaryota > Viridiplantae > Streptophyta > Pinopsida > Pinales > Pinaceae > Pinus > Pinus albicaulis. The sequence continues at coordinate 708,289,936 of CM076571.1, read as the reverse complement.
ACCTTTTACCTCCAAAAGTGCTAAAAAACTTCCACTTGGCGACTCCACAATCCAAACAAACCTTAAGACTCCAATGGGAAGAACCCTGATCATTGAAATATCATTCAAACTCAGTTAGAGGATTGTAGGATTGAAATTTGTGTAAAACAGATTAGTTAACCTCTTAAATACTGTCATATCTGGTTGAAATTTTCTTGTTTAGTTGGGTCCAAAAACACAACATAGTGGCTCCTAGAAAGATTCATAATAGAGCCTACCCTGACCCAAACCCACCCGAGATAGTTGATAACCCAGAAAGTATCCTTAGGAAGTCTCCTAGGATAAAATTTTCAACTATTTTCAGATCACCCTTGAGAGCTAATTCAATTCCTGAATTTTTTTTGGCTCTACAACATCACAAGCCGACTTAGTAAATCCATTTAGAACTAGGTCATTTGATGATATAATTTAGCTAGACTCTGAGTCTTCACTTTCATCCCCAGAAACAAGTGAACATCCTGGTAGTAGAGAAACAACACCACCTGATTTACATTTCCTTCACAATTTAGGTGTCTCTCATCCAAGATCAGCTCAACAATCTATTGCTATTCCATCCACATCTATTCACCAAACATTCACTGTCGAAACCACTCCACTTCAGCCCACTTTCCCTTTTGTTAATCCACCTCTTGTAAATCCACCTCCACCACATATCATGGCAACATGGTATGCTCCCTTAGTCCTTCCTGCACCATTAGTCAATCTTCCACAAGACTATCAGTCCAAAATTCCATTATATGATGCTAGCAATGCTACAACTGCATCACAACATGTGGATAAGATGAATGACTACTTTGACTGAAATGAAATAGATGATGATTCTATCAAACTTAGACTATTTTCTCAGAGCTTAGGGGGAGAAGTAAGAAAATGGTTTAAGGGCTTAACTCCCCACAGTATAAATGATCTCCAAGCCTTCCATCAAACATTCCTAAACAAATGGGAAGTGAAGAAGAACCATCTCCAAGTCCTTTCTGATTACAAGAACCTCCATAGAAACACTGGGGAAAGTGTGCAAGCTTACTGCACTAGATTTAATAGTGTGTACAATACACTTTCCCCAAATCTAAAGCCTCCACAAGGCTCAGCTCTAAACAAGTTTCCTGAAGGGTTTGACCCTAAGATGGCCTATCAGCTAAGAGAGAGAGATCTTGCAACTCTTGAAGAGATGCAAAAAGGTGCTCTTGCTATGGAAGTCAACTTGATGGAGAAAAGAGCAAGAATGAAAAATGAGAAGAGAGTATCCTTCAGGGAAGAAAACACACCTTCTACTTCCAACTCAAAGATGGAGAGAATGATGGAGGAGATGATGAAAGAGATGAGCATAATTAAGAGAGCACAAGCAAGCCAAAACCAAAATGCTCCTCAAAATAGAAATCAGAACCAAAATCAGAATTTTAAAAGAAACCAACCTCAAAATATACCAAGGGAAGATGATCAACAGATCACTCCTCCCTTTCATTAAAACTATGTGAGTGAGGTTGAAGAAATATATGAGTGAGCAGAGGACGAGGACATAAATATGTTGGGAGTAGATAATGATGACTTTGAAGTCCATTATGATAGAAAACAAGCTCTTTATACACCTTATGATGAAAAAAGATATGATGATTAAAGTTATTATCAAGACATGGAAAATGTTATCATAGAGCCTCAAAAGAAGTATGACCTTAGAAGCAAGAAAAATCTAGAAACCCCCAACAACAAAACCTTTGAAAAATCTTCACAAAACAACACTGTAAACAAGCCTAAAATTTTCAAACAGAAGGACAGAACAGTAGTTGGAAATTCTGATAAAGGTAAAGAGAAAGGCACCCAAAATGTTACAAACCAGAGTGCAGACCTTAGCAGTACCAACACTTCAGCTAGTACTCCTGTGAAAACAATTTTATCAAATGTAAATAGAACAAATCAGCAAGCTGATGTTGCTGATAAACTGGCAGCTAATAAGGCTGACACAAGTTCTTCAAAGAGTCAAATTCCTTTCAGCCTAGAGCAGGAAATTTCTAAAATTAAAATCTCTGTTCCCTTGACTGAGTTAGCTACCCAAAATGTATATAGGACCTAAATTTTGAAGGCTTTAAACATTGAAGAGAATAATGACACAGTCAATCTGAATGATGACCAGCCAGAGCTTATTTTTGGTCCAAATATTGAAGGCAAGTATCAAGAGGGACCTATTCCTCCCTTTTATGTGAGTTTAAATGTTCATGACAAGATTTTGCATAACGCTATGCATGATTCTGGGGCTTCTCATAATTTAATGCCAAAAGCTTTAATGGAGAGCCTTGGTCTAGAAATTACTAGACCTTACAAATACCTTTACTTCTTTGACTCGAGCAGAGTAAAATGTTTAGGATTAATCAAAGACCTCTGTGTTAACTTAGCCCAGATCCCAGCCAAATGCTTAGTAATGGACATTGTTGTGGCTGATGTGCCCCCAAAGTATGGAATTTTATTATCAAGATCTTGGGGGGCTAAGTTACAAGGAACTATGCAGATGGACATGACCTATGCGACTATCCTAGTTTTCAATTAGACTAGAAGACTTTATAGGGAGTCCCATAGGAAATAAACAGTTACAAGCCAAGAAAGACCAAAAAACTCTCCTCTGTATTCTGTAAACACATGCCTCGATTCTTTTATTCTATTTAATGATCAAACACTTAGTGAACAAATCACTTTAACAGAATTAATGGCCGACACAGAGGAAGAAGAACACAATGTAGAAGTGTCAAAATAGTTTGCTGCATTTGAAAATTTTAGCAAACCAAAAACAGGTCTTGAGCTACAAGTCATGTGTCCTCTGCTTTTAAACCTTGATAGTCGAAAAGGCAACCCTCAACACAGTGAAGAACATGAGGAGTTGAAACTATTTCAATTAAGTGCTGATATTCAAGAAACATCTGAAAGCATTTTAGTTGAAGAGGACAAACACCAAACAGGTGAAATCGAAAATAGTTCTCTGTGGAGTATGTATTTTGACGGGTCGTGCACTAGAACTAATGCTGGTGTAGGTGTCTAGATTTGCAACACTGAAAACAACCATACAGAAAGCATTTCCTACAAACTAAACTTTCAGTTTTCTAATAACATAGCAGAATATGAATCCTTGCTTTTAGGCTTACGTTTGTTGAAAAAGTTAGGAGCCAAGAGAATCAAAGCGCATGGGGATTCCGAATTAATCATTAGACAAGTCAACGGGGAGTATAACACTAATCATCCTAGACTTAGGGCCTATCGAAACGACGTCATGGACCTTTTAAAAACTTTTGAGGAGCACTAGATAATTTTTGTCCCAAGAAAAAGAAATATCGCGGCCCACAATTTAGCCTTTGCAGCTAGAACATGCTTAACGCCATATGAAACCAAAGACTACACAACTCAGATAAAATTCAGACCAGCCGTTCCTGATAACAAAAAATGCTGGCAAGTGTTCGATGGGGACAAACAAATAGAATACTTCATGCAATTCAGAAATGAATTCAAACTACATTGTTCGGACTCAAATTATGATACAAACTGTAGTGAAGAAAATTTTCTTGGTGAAGAAGAACCATCTCCTGAACTTGTTAATATTAATCTACTGACTGGAAAACTTGAAAACAAAACAAAACTAACTGCAGAGTTAGAAACAGAAGAGTTAGAAACCCTGCAGTCCAAAGATGAAAGTTTGCCTAAAGTTCTGGCCCCTTTAGAAGAGTTGTTCGATTTTAACGATGTGGCCAAGAAGCCAAAACTGGAACATGTAGAGACTGAAGTTGAGGAGTGAAATATAGGCAGTAAACTTAAACCAATGATGATCAAACTATCTAAGACTTTACCAGCTCACATTAGACTCAAATACATAGAGCTATTTAAAGAATTTTCTGATGTTTTTGCGTGGAGTTACGAATATCTTAAATCCTATGACACTGAAATAATACAGCACAAAATCCCTCTCAAGGAAAAGCAAAAACCATTCAAACAGAAACTGCACAGAATAAACCTTGTACAACTCCCTTTGGTTGAGAAGGAGATTAAAAAGATGTATGAAGCTGGTATTATTGTCCCTATTAGATATTCTGAGTGGGTGTCTAATCTGGTGTAAGTTAGGAAGAAAACTGGAGAGATCAGGATTTTTATAGACTTTAGAGACTTAAACAAAGCTTCACTGAAAGACATCTACCCTTTACCTAAGATGGATCATATTTTACAAAGGGTAGTAGGGTCTAGAAGAATTTCTTTGCTTGATGGCTATTCAGGGTACAATCATATCTTAGTCCACCCTGATGATCAACTAAAGACAACGTTTACTACACCTTGGGGCACTTTCATGTATGTGAAAATGACCTTTGGTCTAATGAATGCTAGAGCAAGTTTTCAGAGAGCCATGGATATAGCATTCTCAGAGGAACTCGACTTCTTCATCATTATATACCTTGATGATGTCACTATATTTTCAAAAACATATGAAGAGCACTTAGAACATTTAAGGAGAGCTTTCGAGAAATGCAGAAATTTTGGGATATCTTTAAGCCCTAAGAAGACACTATTCGGTCTCCAAGAAGGTAAACTTCTTGGGCACATTATTTCAGAAGAGGGTATTAGGATAGATCCAAGGAGGATTGAGGCCATATTGCAAATATCTCATCCTTGAAACATCAAGGAGTTGCAATCTTTCATTGGAAATATTAAATTTTTGAGAAGGTTCATCCCCAACTTGGTTGAGCTCCTTAGAAATATCACAAACATGTTGAAGAAGGAGCAAGGGGTAAAATGGAACTTGGAAGCAAAGAATTCCTTTGAGCTGGTGAAACAAGCGTTAACGAAAACACCGGTTCTAATAAGTCCTGATTTTTCAAAAGATTTTTATATTTTTTCATTTGCATCATAACATACCATAGCTGTTGTCCTTTTACAGAAAAATCCACAAGGACAAGAGCAGCCTATTGCATTCTTTAGCAAGGCTTTGAAAGATGCTCCTTTGAATTATAACAATATGAAAAAGCAAGATTTTGCTTTGGTTAAGGCTTTAAAAGACTTCAGAGTATACATCCTTTACTCACACATCATTGACTTTGTCCCAAATTTAGTTGTGAAAGACATTCTAACATAGGACCTAGATGGTAAGAGAGGTAAGTGGATTGTTTTTATCCTTGAATATGATTTAGATATAAAACCCACTAAGCTAATCAAAGGCCAAGGTCTGGCTAGATTAATGGCTGAATCCAATTTTGAAGTCCTTGATATTAATATGATTAATTCTTTAGATGATCAAGAGGAAATCTCAACTTCCATTGTTGAAAACCATTTTATGAATTCCTCTTGGTATGCTGATATTCTTTATGTTTTGCTTAGTTTGAATACACCTCCTAGTTTGACAAAAACAAAGGCAAGGTTCCTAAAGTTAAAAGCTGTAAACTATTGCATTATAGATAGATGTCTTTATTGGAAAAATGCAAGTGGTATATTGCTTAAATGTTTGCCTGAGTTTGATGCAGAGAAGGTTAAGTACGAGTTCCATGAAGGGAAGTGTGGAGGCCACCTATACTGGAAAACAACAGCCAACAAAATCTTGAGGGCTGGTTACTATTGGCCTACTCTTTTTCATGATGTACACAAAATGATCATTGCCTACCATAAGTGCTAACTTTTTGAAGGCAAAAGGAAGCTATTACCCTTGCCTCTACATCCAATCACTGTTGAAGCCCCTTTTCAACAGTGGGGACTTGACTTCATAGGTGAAATCCATCCATCATCTTCAGCTCAGCATAGATGGATTATCACTGCCACAGACTACTTCACTAAATGGATAAAAGCCATCCCTTGTAGGCAGGCTAATGATTCTGTTATTATAAAATTTATAGAGAATAATATTCTCTCTAGATTTGGCTATCCTACGAAGATCATCACTGATAATGCAGCAACATTTGGATCAAAGAAAATGGTTGAGTTCTGTCACAAGTATCAGATAACATTGGGGCATTCCACAGCCTATTACCCTCAAGGTAATGGACTTGCAGAATCCTTAAACAAGATTTTAGTGAACATTTTAAAGAAACTGTTGGAGGACAACAAGAAGTCTTGGCACACAAAGCTTGTGCATGCACTTTGGGTTGACAAATTGACATTGAAGAAATCTATTGGAATGTCACCCTACCAACTTTTGTATGGCACTGATGCAATTTTTCCAACCAGCCTTGGTGTGCCAGTTATGAAGTTGATTCAAGAGTTCCAAACTGAAGATAATGACATGATCAAAAGGATCAATCAAACAATTCATCTTCAGCAAACCAGAGAAGAGGTTTATAACAAAGCATTACAAAAGCAGAACAACATCAAGAATCTTTTTGAAAAAATAACAAAGGCCAACAATTTCAAAATTGGGAACAAAGTTTTAAAGTGGGACTCAAGGAGGGAAGACAAGGGCAAGCATGGAAAATTTGACAACTTATGGCTTGGACCTTACTCTATTAATTCAACTGCTGGTAACAATGCCTATTTCTTACAAGAGTTGAATGGAGCAAAATTTTTTGGGGGTCTTGTCAATGGCAGGATGCTTAAACATTAATTCTCTTGATCCATGTCATGTTCTGAAAGCCTTTTTATCTTTTTTCTCATTATAAATATCTCATCCACCATTGCATTCGAAGTTAGAAAAAATAAAAATACAAAAACAGTGAAAGAAAGAAAAGAGGGCAGATTGTAGAAACAAGAAAGGTATAGCCCCATACAAAAAAAGAGAAACAAATTTGAAAGTGTGCAAGCTTAAATGCCACTCTTGAAAAAAAAAAAAAAAAACTTCTAATTGGTCATACAACCTAATCTTGACTAATTAGCTTTAAATTTTCTGTTGATAGGATAGTGAATTCGATTTGCCAAACTATTTAATCTTGGCTTATCAGTAGTTAGATTAGGCTAGAAATTAAGAGTTCAAACATGCTCAAAGTCTGAACCTAAGTTTCCATGAGAGATGACTCAAATCTGTTTATTTCTTGAGTCAAGATCAGAGGTAAAAACTAGTTCTAATCAGCTCAAAATCTGAACCAGTCAACAAAGGAAGAACAGCTCAAACAAGAGGCAAAAATAGAGTTGTAAAAGATGAAGGAAGTGTTTGAAATTTCAGATCCTAGGCCTTCCATTTTGTTTTAATTTCCTGCAAAATAAGATCTATGTGCAACTTGTTTTTTATGCCATAGATTAGCAACAAGTTAGACTGTTCAATCCTGACTTGTATGCTTTCGAATTTCTGTTTTAGAAATTAGTGAATAAAATCTGTTGGACAGTTTAATCCCAACAGATGGTAGATTAGGTAGAGAATCATATGGACTCTGCTAGTGGTTCCCATGTTTTGGCCAGATTGGCAAGACCAAAAGATGAGACAACATCAAACCACTTTCAGACCTCAAGATCTAGCCCTCTGGGTCCAGAGAGGGATCTCTCTATAATATGTCAAAGGTATATGTCTTTGAGGCTCAAGGTTTAAGATGTTAGGCTAGCTACAAGGCTCAAGGTTTGTTTGTTTAATTTGAAGTTTGGTTGTTGGGAATTAGGAAGGAAGGGTTCAATATAGAACAAGGATGAACAAGAGAGATTTTAGGCAGAGGAGAGGCAAATCAGAGAACATCAAGGCCATTGGGCAATGGAGTCAGGAAAGGGTTTACTTGCTATCAACATGCAAACTTTCAGCTGGGCTAGTCATCTAAAGCATTGGATCCTAAAATGATTTGGTGGAATGGAACAATAAGGAGAGCAAGATGAAAAGGTGGAAAGGGAGATAAACACCAATTTTCCATCTATAGATTAGGCCAGAGGTCATTTAACTCCAGACCTGCTTGGAAATACTCATAGGCAACTCTCAAAGGTGGTTAAAAGCAACTTGAGGGAACTTAGATAGGTTTAAGAGACTGAAAGGATCCTAGAGAGAAAGAGACTGAGTTCTAAACTCCTAGCATTATCGATTCATTCAATTAAACACTAGCAAGGACATCTAAGAAACATATTCAATAATTCATACATCAGCTAGTAGGCAATATCATCCACTACATTGGTTAAACCATTTGAAATATATTCTTAGACAACACATTAAGCAGAAAACATTAAGGCAAGGAGAGCAGAAACATGAGGTGCCTAACAAGGGAAAATATCATGCTAGATTTCTGATGCAAGGCAGAAGAAATGAAATGAAATGGAAATAAACACATAGACATGAAAACATCACCTCAGCTTTAGATCAGGATCCAAAGAAATGTGCTTGCTATATTAAGAACAAAACCAGTCAAGTACAACATAGCCAAAATCTTGATATTCTGTCTGAAAACCTTCCTCAGCCTATCTTATAGTCTTACACAGAGAACTTGTCTCAAGAGAACAACTTGCATTCTACTGATATCCAATCAACAACCTTTTCAATAATTTCTTCCTGATTTTTATAGCAGAAGAAGAGCCGAGGAGGTAGGTGAAGCACTAAATGAAACATTAAATCACAGAAAAGAAGGAGAGGGCCGAAGCCCATTCTGTTTAAATCTCTGCATTTATCCCTGGTACCCTTTGGAACGAAGGGCTGATCCTCTTCAACTTCCATTTACTTCTAGTATGGCCCTGATGTACTCTGGCTGCAGCGGTACTCTGTGGTACTATGGATGAATAAACAAAACAGATTTGAGGTCTGCCATGCTGTACAACTAATGCTCTGAGAGCTTTGGATTGTGTTCTGGGCGGAAATCTCCTCTGGAGCACGACATATAATCAAAACAGTATGGGCAACCCGTCCTTCTTCGGAGGAAAACATTCTACTGATGGAGAAACTTGTCATATATTAATTCCCTCGCCTCTGTCAGTGAAAACCTTGCCGCTGTATCCATACTGTGTATTTATGGCGGCGTTTTCACCTCTGTACCCAGCGGAACACGCAATCTAGACCAAGAAAAACAATGCAATGGAGGGGTGGATGAAATGGTAGTGCGGCGGCGGCGGAATGGTGGCCTTTCATTGAATAATGGTGACCAAATGCAACGAAATGGTGGAAATTATGAACAATAGGGTTTCATGGTGGAATGCAGTGTAGACCATTAGATCGGGGTCCGGGAACAAAGATCAATGGCGGATATTGACACAGCGGAATGATATATGAAAATGAACGAAATGAACATGAAATGTAAGACTTTAATGCAAATATGGAACTTTGGTTAAAACCCAAAATTCATAGGAAATGGGCGCAAATGCAATGAAACTCGTGGACATGAATGTACGAGGTGGGACCCATTGGAGGCGGAGATGCGATTAGATCCGAGCCGTCAGATCTCAGATCCAATGGACGGTCAAATTTACCTCGGAGCATCGCAATCGGGAAGGGCAAGGGTGACACATTAACATACTTCCGATTTCAATTGGGAAAGGGTTGCGATTGGGGTGTGCGATGACCATCGGATCGCGGGCTAGATGGACGGTCAGGATCAGATCGGGGACTGATGTGATCGGGTGATCGGAAGGGGGGATGCGATGGAATGTTGCGATTGCGATGGAGCGATCAGCGCTGGACCGTAGGATCAACAGGGGAATGGACGGCTAGGATTTGGTCGGAGCAATCGCAATCGGGGGAAAACAGGGGTGACACATATTAAATCTCCGATTGCGATTAGGCAGGAGGAGCGATGACCATCGGATCGGCGGGGAGGATGGACGGTCGGGATGAAATCGGGAGATGGCGGGATTGGGGATCAGAGGGAAGGACCTGCGATTGCAATCGAAAAGGAGTTGCGATTAATCGCATCGCAAGTGTTTGCGATGGACCGATCGGGGGGCAAAACACAAGTCTTGTGATTGTGATCAGAGCGGCATTGCGATCAGTGCCCAAACGTCCGATCAGAACGACAGATCGACGGTGGAGAACACGTCGCGGGACTTGTTTAACAAACAATCGCATCGAAACTTTTATAATGTTTACAAAGGATTTTAACGCTCTGACCCGATCTTCCGACGCGATTAGCACTCAAGACTTGAGCGCTCGGTCTTAGCGCACGGGCATGTGTGGGAAGTGGTTAGGGCTGACGGAAAAAGGGGCTAAGCCCTATTACAATGTCGAAAAGTGGGTTTTTAACCCATTTTATGAATTTTGAAGGTTAGAGAGGGTAACGATAGGGAGAAAAAAGGGGGATTTAGCCAAACAAAGGGCAAAGGTAGGATTCAAGGGGAATTTTTGGGGAATTTAGGAGTTAGTGGGAAAAAGAGGGAGGAGAAGGGGATTTTGAAGAGGGGAATAAAAAGGGAAAAAAGGAGCATTCTGCAGGGGAACAGGGGACAGAAAATGGCCTTTGGAGCACAACTTTTATCATTCAGCAGGGCTCATGGCCAGCAGATTAGCAGAGGGAGACAGTGAAAGGCAGGGAACATAAAAAATCTTCAAGGATGATGTGTTTTCGAGGGAAATGCATTCCTTGAAGTCTCATAAAAAATTCTAGCCCCTTGCTTGCTTTTCAAAGAACTCATAAGGGGCTAATTGTGGCTCCACATGGGGATGGCTTCTTCTTGAAGGAGTCAAAAATTCAGAAAATGATCTTTGGTGTAGGCCAGATGCCTGCTGCTTATGCCATCTTTCTTCTTTGATTTTCAGCTGCCACAAATATGATAGATCAGCAGAAAAATTTCCAAATAATCTACCTACCCATCTACAATCCTAGCATTTTCTTCTAGGGTGGATTTGAACTAGCAGACCCTTTACATCATTTATTTTCTAACATAAAATAAACCTATTCTAAATCTACCCTTATTACTCCATGAGGCCAGATTAGACTATTGGCCTCAAATGTTTCTCTACCTAGTCTAATATCTGCTGGGATTAGACTGTCCAGCAGATTTCTTCTCTACATTCTACAAAAGAAATTTAAAAACAGTCAAACTAGGATTAGACAGTCTAGTTTGCTGTGGATCCAAGGCATAAAAACAGTTGCACATGGACAAAAATTTGCCGAAAACCGAAACAAAACTTTGAAGGCTTGAAATCTGAAGCTTGAAGTATCTTTCTTTCTTTTTGTGACTCAAGTTTTGAGCATATTAGAGTCACTTCTTTTCTTCACGTTAGCTCTGGTTTTGGGCATGTTAGAGCTGATTCTTCTCCCTTCTTTTCTGGTCCAGATTTTGAGCATGTTAGGACCAGCTGCTTTGCTTTCTTTGGCTCTGGTTTTGAGCATATTAGAGCCAATCTTTTATACCTCAGAGGTTCATGTTTTGAGCATGTCTGAACCTCTTTTTTCTCTCAACTTTTTTTTTTTTTTTTTGGGACATTTTCTCTTTTCTTGAAAAAATAATTTTGCAATGGTATGTACAATGGAAATGAAAACTGGAAATTTAAAATCAGCAGAAGTAGTGTTTGAGCACCCTGCCATTGACAAGACCCCCAAACCGCTCTGTACCATCTAATTCCTGTAGGAAGAAGGCATTTGGACCCACAGTGGCCTGGATGATGTATGGACCTTGCCACAGGCTGTCAAATTTGTTGTGTTTTCCTTTGTCCTCTCTCCTTGAGTCCCACTTCAGAACTTTATCCCCAATTTTGAAATCAACAGCTTTGGTTCTCTTGTCAAACAACCTCTTTATGTTTTCCTAAACTTTGACAGCTCAGTTATAAACCTCTTCCCTAGTTTGCTGAAGATGAATTGTCTGGTTTATCCTTCTCACCATATTGTCTTCTTCTGTTTGAATCTCTTGGACCAGCTTGATTACTGGTACCCCAAGGCTGGTAGGAAATACTGCTTCTGTACCATAGACAAGTTGAAATGGTGCCATGCCAATGTATTTCTTTATTGTAAGCTTGTCAGCCCACAAAGCATGCACCAACTTGTTATGCCATGACTTTTTGTTCTCTTCTAACAGCTTTTTGATGATGGCTACGAGGCTCTTGTTTGATCATTCAGCTAGGCCATTACCTTGTGGGTAATAGGCAGTTGAATGACCAAGCGCTATTTGATACCTGTGACAAAAATCAACCATTTTCTTGGATCCAAAAGCAGCAGCGTTATCAGTGATTATTTTCCTTGGGTAGCCAAACCGAGAGAGGATATGACCTTCTAGGAACCTAATGATGACTAAATCTATGGCATTCCTAGTAGGTATGGCCTCTATCCACTTAGTGAAGTAGTTTGTGGCTGTTAAGATCCACTTGTGTTGTGCAGAAGAAGCTGGGTGGATTTCTCCAATAAAATCTAGGCCCCATTGCATAAAAGGACCTTCAACAGTGATGGGTTGTAATGGGAGGGGGAGGAGTTTTCTCTTGCCTTCAAAAATCTGGCATTTGTGGCAGGCAATTACCATCTTATGGATGTCATTGAAGAGTGTGGGCCAATAATAACTAGCCCTGAGAATTTTTTTTGCAGTGGCCTTCCAGTTCAGGTGGCCTCCACACTCTCTTGCATGGAATTCTTGTGTAATATTTTCTGCCTCTGTTTCAGGCAAACATTTAAGCAATAGGCCATTTGTATTTTTCCAATATAAGTTTTCATTCAAAATGCAGTAGTTTCTGGCTTTAATTTTTATGAATCTGGCCTTGGTTTTTGATAGTTCAGGTGGGGCATTAAGGTTGGTGAGCACATAAAGGATTTCAGAGTACCAAGGGGAGTTCTGAAATTGCTCTTCAACAGTGGGAGCAGGAAATCCTTCTTGCTCATCTAAGGCAACTACCATATTAATGTCGAGGGCTTGCAGATTTGTTTCAGCCATTAACTTAGCTAAGCCCTGGCCTTTGATCAACTTGGTGGGTTTTATCTCAAGATCATACTCTAATATCACAACAATCCATTTTCCCCTCTTCCCATCTGGGTCCTGGGACAGAATATCTTTGACTATTATGTTAGGCACATAAGCTACGGTGTTGGAATGCAAAATGTATACCCTGAAATCCTTTAAAGCCTTGACAAGAGCGTAAGCCTGTTTTTCCATTATATTGTATTTCAAGGGTGCATCCCTCAGTGCTTTGCTGAAAAAGGCTATTGGCTGTTCCACACCCTCTGGATTTTTCTGCAGTAAGACTTCAGCCACTGTATGCTCAGAGGCAAATGAAAAAATCAGAAAATCTTTAGAGAAATCTGGGCTGATTAGGACAGGAGCTTGGGTGAGTGCGAGTTTTATTGATTCAAAAGATTATTTAGCTCCAACAATCCATTTAACTCCTTCACCTTTCTTCAGCATGTTAGTCATATTCCTAAGGTGTCCAGCTAGGTTGGGAATAAATCTCCTAAGGAAGTTTATTTTCCCAATGAAGGACTGTAATTATTTGATGTTCCTCGGGTGTGTGATTTGTAGTATCCCCTCAACTCTCTGTGGGTCTATCTTAATCCCCTTTTCAGATATAATGTGGCTGAGAAGCTTTCCTTATTGCAGCCCAAATACAGTCTTTTTAGGATTCAGGGACAGACCAAACCTTCTACATTTTTCAAACACTTTCTTCAGATGTTTAAGATGTTCTTCTTTAGTTTTGGAAAAGACTGTTATGTCATCCAAGTAAATCACAATAAAGTGCCCTATCTCATCTGAAAAATCTATATCCATCGCTCTTTGGAAGGTTGCACCAGCGTTCATCAACCCAAAAGGCATCTTTACATACATAAAAGTGCCCCATGGAGTGGTAAAGGCTGTTTTGAGTTGATCTTCTAGGAGAACTAGGACTTGGTTGTAGCCTGAGAAACCATCTAGCAGGGAGATTCTTTTGGAGCTTACTACTTTCTGAAGAATATGTTCCATTTTTGGCAGAGGGTAGTTATCTTTGAGTGACGCTCTATTAAGATTCCCGAAATCAATACACAGTCTGATCTCCCCAGTTTTCTTTCTCACAACCACCAAATTTGAAACCCAATCAGAGAACCTTACGGGAACAATTATGCCTGCGTCATACATATTTTTAATCTCTTTTTCCACTGTAGGCAACTGTTTTGGATTTATCCTACGAAGTTTCTGCCTAAAGGGTTTCTGATTCTCTTTTAAAGGTATTTTGTGTTGTATAATGTTGGTGTCATAAGCCTTTAGGTCTTCGTAACTCCAAGCAAAGACGTCAACAAATTCCTTAAAAAAGTCTATACATTTCTTTTTCATTTCTGTCGGTAAGGACTTTGCCAATTTAATCATTTTTGGCTTATCTGTTGTGCCTATATTGCATTCTTCTACGTAAGAGTCTGCATGCTCTATGGTGGGATTTTTAGCTACATCGTCGAAGTCAAACAGGTCTTCTAGCGGAGCCATACCACGAGGTATGTTCTTATCCCTAGCCCGCAGCACCTTGACTTCTTTGTTTTCTGAGTTTTCACAATTTCCATTTGTATTTCCAGTTTCTTCGTTCAAAGCATTTATTTCTATGTTTAAAGGTGGTTCTTCCTCATCTGGGGGTTCCTCACTCAGGCAGTTGTCACTAGACATAGAGTCAGGGTCTGAAAACTCAAAATCATTCCTCTTGGTCAGGAAATCTTCAATTTGTTTATCCCCCTCGAAAACCTACCAATATTTTTCATTGTCTAGCATTGTAGGTCTAAATTTGGTCTGTATGATGATCTACTGGTCATTTGGAGTTTTAGGGTAGGAGCTAGCCAGGTAGGCCAGTCCGTTTGCAATAATGTTTTGACTCCTAGGGACGAACACTAATTTGTATTCGATAAATGTTTTCAATATATCTTTGGCATCGTTCCTGTATGCCTTCAACCTAGGGTGCTTGGCTGTGTATTCACCGTTTACCTATTTTATGAACAAATGTGAGTCTCCCCTCACAGCTATCCCATGGGCTCCTAATTTCTTCAACAGATTTAGACCCAGGATTAGAGCCTCGTATTCAGCAACATTATTTGTGCATTTGAAATGCAGACTACAGGCGTGGCTCTCTGCGTAATCGTTTTTCGTATTATGTAACCATACCCCTGCCCCTGCAATTTTTTTAGTACAAGACCCGTCAAAGCTCATCTCCCACAGGGGTTCTTTCTCGGTTTCGTTATCATCTCCTTCCCTACGGTTCGATTTTCCATTGTGCTACTTTATAGAGTCTGTAGCAGGCTGTGAGCTACTTTTTTCTTCGTGAAATGTATGGGGTTCAGAGAGCCGGCCAGATAGCTGTTTACAATTTGTGTCTTGTTCACTCAGAGCTAGGTCTCCACCGCACAGTCTACAGATTTCATTGTTGTTTTCCTCTTCGTTTTCCTCTAAATCCAGAGCAGCCATTATGTTAAAGTCAATAGCCTCTGCCTCTCTATTTTTATCCCTGTTTTGGGACTCTGAATCTTCTAAGGATTCATCATTACAAAACATGAAGGAGTCAAGGTCTGTGTGTATAGAATAAATAGGTGAATTTTTTGGTTTTTCGGGGCTACTGACTAGGAATTTCATCTGTGCCTCCCTATACAGTTTTCTAGGATGGCCAAAGATAGGAATTGTGGCATATGAGCCATCCATTTGCATTGTGCCCTGTAGCTTGGCTCCCCAAGATCTTGATAATAACATGCCATACTTGGGTGGTACATCTGCCACCACAACATCCATGACCATACATTTAGTTGGGATTTGAGTTAAGCTCACACATAAGTCTTTGATCAGGCCTAGGCATTTTACTCTGCTAGAGTCGTAAGAGTATAAATATTTGTAGGGACGAGTTATCTCTAGGCCTAACCTCTCCATGACTACCTTAGGCATTAAGTTGTGAGATGCCCCAGAATCATGCATTGCATTATGCAGGATCTTGTCATGAATGTTGAGACTGATATAGAAAGGTGGAACTACCCCTTCCTGAAACTTCCCCTCTATCTTAGGTCCAAACAGGAGGTCAGGTTGATCATCATTCATATTTAAAATGTCACCACTCTCACTTAGGTTCAAATATTTCAAAATATGGCCTTTATATACATCCTGACTGGCCAACTCAGAGAGTGGTACAAAGATCTTAATCTTTGCAATCTCGCTTTCCAAGTTGAAAGTGGATTGACTCTTAGGAAAGTTCAACTCTGTTTTGCTAGCCACTGCCTTGGTGGCTGAATTAGTGGGCTGATTATCACCATGTACAGGTTTTGGGACTGTTTTATCAGGAGCACTAACTGCAGTGCTAGTGCTACTAATTGGCTGACTTCATTTATCACTCTTTTGGTTGTCTTTTTCTTTGTTATTCCCAGAACTTTCAGCTGCTGATTTATTACCTTCAGCAGTCACTTTGGAATTTTTCTCAGGCCTCTTTTTGATGGTAACCTCAGAAGCCTTAGTTTTGTGATTGTCTTGAATCTTCTTGCTTCTGAGCTCATATTGTTCTCTGACCTGCATCATAGCATTTTCAAAACCTAACCGGTACTCCTCAGATTCAAACCATTCTTCATCCCAACATGAGGGAGAAGGTTGATATTCTTCTATGGAATAGTTATGGATTGAGTTTTCTACTTCAAACATGTTTATTGTATTCCCTTCAGACTCTTCTATGATTCCTTCATCTTCATCAAGAAAATTTTCTTGAAATGGGGGAATGACTTGTTGATCTGACTCTCTTTGTATGTTGGGAGTGTTGTTGTTCCTTCTAAAGTTTTGGTTCTGGTTTTTGTTCTGGTTGCTAACTGTGACCACCATTTTTTGCATCATTTTTTGTAGCTTTTCTAAATTTTTGGACAATCTGTCATAATTAGGATTAGACGAGGAAGCGACATTGTCATCTCTGTATGTTACCCTCTGCTCAGATCTCAGTCTTGCTCTTTTCTCAATCAGATTTACCTCTATGTTCACTGCTCCTTTATGCATTTCCTTCAATGTGTTGTACTCTTTATCCCTAAGCTCATAGGTCATGTCAGCATCAAAGCCTTCGGGGTATTTTGCTAGAGCCATGCCTTGTGGAGGTTTCATATGTGGAGGGAGGGTATTGTAAATGTTGTTAAATCTCATTGTGTAATCATGGACACTCTCTCCTACGTTTCTTTTAAGGCTCATGTATTCTGCTAAGAGTTGGCGAGGGTTAGCCTTAGCTTCCCATTTGTTTATGAAAGTCTGATATAAAGCTGGAAGATCATTGATGCTACCTGGAGGTAGGCCCTTAAACCATTTCTTCACATCACCCCCTAAGCTCTGGGAAAAAGTTCTCATTTTGACTGTATTATCATCTATCTCCATGTAGTCAAAAGAATCTTCCATCTTATCTACATGTTGCTGGGCTGTGATGGACTCTTTCGCAGTGAAGTGTGGGATCTTTGACTGATAATCATTTGGTAAGGGTACTAGAGGCTGGGGTAAAACCAAAGGCGCATACCAGGCTGCCATAATGATGTTCTGATGGGGTAAAGGGTTGACTTGGGTAGCTGGTATATGGATGACAGGGACACTAGGACCAACAGAGGTTTGTTGAGTAGATTTAGGGTGGGAGAGCCCCAAGTTTTGGATGAAGTGAATATCAGGAGGTGTAGATGGAGGGGTTCCGCTGTCCCTAATGTGTTGACCACTATGAGATGGTGAACCGGGAAGCTCAAGGCCTAGCTGATCTAGATCGCTGAATGACCTAGTTCTTGGTAATCTATTAGGTGGGTCTAGGTCAAGGTGGTAATGTGATAGAGCTATAAAATCTTCTGGTGTAGAGTTAGCTCTATGGATATGAGTGGAAATAGCTGATTGTTTGGGTGTAGGAGATCTCTTGAGGATGCTCTCAGGATTGTCAACTATTTCAGGTGGGTTTGGGTTTGGGTAAGCTCTTGTGTGAATGGTTCTATAAGCCAGAGTGTAGTTTTTAACCAAGCAGCTTAACCCTATTTGTTACTTCTATTGTGGTTGATGTTTCTATGGTGGCTGGTCTCCCAGTGGAGTCTTATGTGAACCAAGATAATCAGCAGGCCTACTGATCACCAGTGGAGTCTTTAAATCATTTAGGAACTATGGAGTTTCCAGGTGGAAGGTTTAGGATGTTTTTGGAGGGTGCACTATCCACCACAATGCTTGTGAAATATCCATTTTCAAAGATATATTCAAAACACAGCAAACTCTGACCAGAGATTGACTGGGAGGGCATTTACCAGATATGTCACCTCTGAAAGAGTGTGAGATCCGAAGGCTACTTGGCCCTTTCCAGACTCTGTCCAAGAGTATGGGAGAAACACAACAAATGGTATAGAGGTTGATGTGAGAATAGGAGTGTTTAACTACCAACCTAACCAGAGATTGTAGGCTTTCTAAGGCTTATGATATATTAAGGTGAGGAAAAACTCAGAAATTCCCTAGCGGAGTCGCCATTATGTTGGGGTTCCCATGTTTTGGCCAAGTTGGCAAGACCAAAAGATGAGACAACATCAAACCACTTTCAGACCTCAGAATCTAGCCCTCCTAGGTCCGGAGAGGGATCTCTCTATGAAATTTCAAAGGTATATGTCTTTGAGCCTCAGTATTAAGATGTTAGGCTAGTTATAGGCGCAAGGTTGCTTGTTTGATTTGGAGTTTGGTTGCTGGGAATCAAGAAGGAAGGGTTAAATATAGAACAAGGATGAACAAGAGAGAGTTCAGGAAAAGGAGAGGCAAATCAGAGAACATCAAGGCCATTGGGAAATGGAGTCAGGAAAGGGTTTACTCGCTATCAACATGCAAACTTTCAGTTGGGCTAGTCATCTAAAGCATTGGATCCTAAAATGATTTAGTGGAATTTGACGATAAGGAGAGCAAGGTGAAAAGGTGGAAAGGGAGATAAACACCAATTTTCCATCTATAGATCAGGTTAGAGGTCATTTAACTCCAGACCTGCTTGGACATACTCATAGGCAACTCTCAAAGGTGGTTAAAAGTAGCTTGAGGGAACTTAGATAGGTTTAAGAGACTGAAAGGATCCTAGAGAGAAAAGAGACTGAGTTCTAAACTCCTAGCATTACCGATTCATTCAATTAAACACTAGCAAGAACATCTAAGAAACAGATTCAATAATTCATACATCAGCTAGTAGGCAATATCATCCACTACACTGGTTAAACCATTTGAAATCTATTCTCAGACAACACATTAAGCAGAAAATATTAAGGCAAGGCAAATCTCATGCCAAATTTCTGATGCAAGCCAGAAGAAATGAAATGAAATGGAAATAAACACATAGACAGGAAAACATCACCTCAGCTTTAGATCAGGATCCAAAGATATGTGCTTTCTATATTAAGAACAAAATTAGTCAAGTACAACATAGCCAAAAGCTTTATATTCTGTCTGAAAACCTTCCTCAGCCTATCTTACAGTCTTACACAAAGAACTTGTCTCAAGAGAACAGCTTGCATTCTACTGATATCCAATCAACAACCTTTACAATAATTTCTTCCTGAGTTTTATAGTAGAAGAGAAGCAGAGGAGGTAGGTAAGGAACTAAATGCAATATTAACACTCAGGAGATGAAGAGGGCCGAAGCCCATTCTATTTTAACTCTGAGCATTAATCTCTGTCACTTTGGAGGAAAAAATGGTCTTCGTCAGGCTTCATTTACTCCATTTAGGTCTTTGATGCATTTCTGTTTTTCCATACTCTGTGGTACTCTTGGTGAATAAACAAAATGGTAAATAAATGGCAGAATGGTCTGCCACACTGGTGCAACAAATGCTTTGACTGCTCGGGACTGTACTCAGGGTGAAACTTTATTCAAGAACACGATATGGAATAGACACAGTATGGGCAACCCGTCCTTCCATGGAGAAAAACATTCTGCTGATGCAGAAAACCTGTCGTATATTAATTTATGCACCTCTGTTGGTGAAAACCTTGCCGCTGTATCCATACTGTGTATTTATGGTGGCGTTTTCACCTATGTACCCTACGAAACATGCAATCTGGACCAAGAAAAACAATGCAATGGGAGGGTGGATGAAATGGTAGCGTGGCGGCGGCGGAATGGTGGCTTTTCACTAAATAATGGTGACAAAATGCAATGAAATGACGAAACTATGGTTAATAGGGTTTGGTGGTTGAATGCAGCGCAGACCGTTAGATCATGGTCCGGGAGCGAAGATCAACGGCGGAGATCAATCGGAGGGATAGCCATATGAAATAGAATGAAACACGAGACCTTAATGAAAACATGAGACTTTGGTCAAGAAATGAAAATACAAAGAAAGGGGCGAAATTGTTATGAAAATGCGCGGAAAATATCGTACATGGTGGGACCCACCAGAGGTGGTGGGTGATCAACTCTTGACCGTTAGATCTAAGATCCAATGGACGGTCAGGATCAACTCGGATCATCGCAATCGAGAGGAGCAAGGGGAACACAATGTATAAGTTTCTGATTGCGATTGGGAAAGGGGTTGCGATTGGGGTTTGCGATGACCGTCAGATCGCGGGTTATATGGACGGTCAGGATCAGATCGAGGGCCGATGTGATCGGGCGATCAGAAGGCGGGATGCGACGGAATGTTGTGATTGCGATGGAGCTATCAGCGTCGGACCATAGGATCAACAGGGGAATGGACGGCTAGGATTTGGTCGAAGCAATCGCAATCGGGGGAAAACAGGGGTGACACATATTAAATCTCCGATTGCGATTGGGCGGAGACAGCGATGACCGTCGGATCGGCGGGGAGGATGGACGATCAGGATGACATCGGGAGACGGTGGGATCGGGGATCGGAGGGGAAGGTCCTGCGATTGAATATCTTGCGATTAGCGTGGGTCGTCTGATCTATGCAGGAAACAACGGTGGAGATGTGATCTGGCAATTGCAATCGAGGTGGAAGCAGAGGTGACACAAACATATTTCCGATTGCGATTTGGGCGGGGAGTGTGATTAGCGCTCTGGCCGTTGGATCTTCAGGGTAGATCAATGGCTTTGATCACATCGCGGGACTTAACGTTACAAGCCAATCGCATCGGAACTTTTTAGCGTTACAAATAATTTTAACGCTCCGACCCGATCTTCCGATGCTATTAGCGCTCAAGACTTGAGCGCTCGGTCTTAGCGCACGAGCATGTGTGGGGAAGTGGTTGGGGCTGGCAGAAAAGGGGCTAAGCCCTTATAATAAAGTCAGAAAGTGGGTTTTTTAACCCATTTAGTGCGTTTTTACACCAAAGGAGGGTAACGATAGGGGGGGTAGAGGGGGAAAATGGGAAAACAAAAGGTAAGGGTGGGATTTCATGAGGATTTTGGGAAAATTTAGGAGGTAAAGGGGGGGGGGAAGGGGCTTTGGGAAAAGGGAAAAAGAAAAATATGGGGGAATTTTGCAGGGCTACAAGGGGAGACATAAGGCCTTTTTGAGAAAAATTTCATTATTCAGTAAGGCTCATGGACAACATATCAGCAGAGGGAAGCAGTCAAAAGCAGGAAACTTTAACAAGACTTCAAGGGATGATGTGTTTTCAAGGGAATTGCATTCCTTGAAGGCTCATAAGACATTCTAGCCCCTTGCTTGCTTGTAAAGGGATTCATAGGGGGCTATGGAACTCCCAATGACACAATACGAGTCCATGGAGAAATAAGGAGTAGAAATATATTAAGATTTCATGATTTAAAAAGAATAAGATGCTGTAAAAGAGTTTGCCAATCCAAGTGCACTCTAAAAGAAGAAAAAATGCTAGATCAGTAGGATTGGGTAGGTAGAAAGCTTGTAGATGAAAGATCCATTGTTTTTATGGCTGCTAATATGTTTTCACAGCAAGATCATCCCAGCAAAGGAAGGGCAGCCCAATGGATGAGGCACTAATCAGCCTCCCAGAGAATGCAAGTCTGAAGTTCTTGATGCCTTCAAGAAGGCACCATCCCCAAGTGGAGCCACTATTAGCCACCTATAAAATTTGTCATATCAAATGGTGGCTAAAACATTTTTGGAGTCTTCAAGGAACAAATTTTACTGCTAAAAAGTGTTATCTCTTGAAGACTCTTGAAGGCCTCATGCCTCTGTCCAAATCTTCGCAGCTGTTCCCTTTTTATAATCAGAAATTCTGCTGATTTAATGAGAAAAGACTGCTACAAAATCATCATTTTTCCCCTTCCTCCACTCAAAACTAATCTTAATTTGCTCCCTTTTTCTCCATAAAATTCCTTTATTTTTCATGATTCCCCTTCTTCCATTCATGAAAATATTTTTTTTTCATAGTTTAAAACTCATTTTTAAACTATACCGAAACCCCCAAATCCATTGAAAAACTTGAAAAAGTTCATAAAAAACACCTTTTTTTGTATTGTAGACTTAAGCCCCTTGGGCTAAGTCCTAAACCACTTCCCTTCCATACGCCTTGGTGCTGGAACCAGGCGCTAAGTCCTTGTGGCGTTTATCGCATCAAAAAAGTTTAATGTTTAGATTGAAAAGCCCAAGCCCAAAGCTCCGATTGTGATTGGCCCTTTATTGTATATGCCCTGGGCCTATTATCATTCCATATAGACCAAGGCCCCGCAGTCGGGCACCTATCCATTTTCGTATATATAAACCCGCCCCGACGCATAAAAACCTTTGCTTTTTATTTAAAATTGGGTTTTCCTATGTTTTAAAGGTTTTCCGCTGGCGCATAACTTGAAACAATCCCGACCATTGATCTTAAGCCGATCAACGGCCTGTGCATCATCGCATCGCAAGCTTCATCGGGCGCGTTATATTTCTTCGCCCGATTAGTCTTTCCCCAATCAATCAAGAGCCATTGATATTCCCCCCGCCTTTCGTGATCCGACGGCCAAAATTTCCTCCGATCGTAAGTCTTTCCTCCGCCTTTGAACCCCTTCGATTCACTCCCCACCGTTGATCTGATCCTTAGATCAATGGCCAGCGCTCAATCGCTCCATCGCACTTCATCCATTTCTCTGCCGATTTCCGATGCCTCCGATTGCATCTGGACCGTCCACATGTCTAGATCGGACGGTCCAGAACACATCTCGCGATTTTGGGTTAAATTCATACGCCTTGCTCATAATGTTTTTCGGCCAATTACAGCCGTTGATCTCTGCATATCAACGATCCTCCTTCATCCTTCCTCTGCCTGTATATTATTTCGTGTTAGCCCTAGATCTAATCTCAACCGTCTAGATCTCACATCCTAAGGCCCGGATTAAAGCTACCCTTCCTCTTATAACCTGCACATATGTCTCATATTGCGCTCGTCTTCCAACCATTAGATTTGAGGTCCCAGATCTAACGGCCCACATCACAAGTCACGTAACTTTCAGCGCGAATTTTAATCTCTCAAAGGTCACGCGATATAAGTGGTTTTCTGGTGCCACGTGTCGGGCAAGGATGCATATCGCGTTCCAAAAGGCAAAACCTCCTACACGCCTTTCCTCAGCGTGAAAACCACTATTTTCTTCACCAAAACCACTTTCCCTCTTTTTCTTTGCGTGCTTTTGCATGCCTCCTCAGTCGTTGATCTCGTGGGCCAATCTCATCTGATGGCCCATGATCATCCCGAACTCCCAACTCTATTTTTAGCCATTTTTCCTTCGAAATAAGGTTTTTTACCTTATTCCTTTGTATTTTCGCCATTTATCTATTATACGTCCCAGATCGCTCTCGATCGTCGATCTCTGCGCGATCGACGGATCTGACATATTCTCTCCCTCTCCTCTCCTTTCAACCTCCACAAATAGATCTACACTGTTGGATGATGCCATCCAATGGATAGGCTCTCTCCCCACACCCTCTGCAGCAGTTAAACCCACAAATGCAAGATTTCTTAATTCTTTTCGTATTTTGTAGGTTTGAATGGTTTGTTCCGTCATATTAAAGAGAAATCTAAAGGCCAGGAATGAAGATTCCCATGCCTTTGATTTATCAAAGGGAACCATTCACGGGGCTCTACTCCATGTCTCGTCATTGCTTCATAGGCATTGATGCCACATGAGCCCTGCACGCCCTGCACATCAACAAGACACAGTGAATGAAATCACAATCAAAGAGTATCAGTGTCAAAGACAAAACACAACAGAACATAAGATTGAAGACAATTTGGGGGATTATGGCTAAGATCGATTATCAAAAGCCTAATCCTCCAAATTAAAACACAATTAAAGGTAAATCAAAATATCTATCAGACAGAAAAGGCCTCCACCGCCACATCCGAGGAAAATTGATTCCTCCCAACTACCACAGAGCCACCTGTGCCTCAAAGCATTAAAACAGAGGCCGAAGTTATTGATCAGAGAAAGATATTTGCCTTAGCACAAACAGATATTTAATTCTGCCAAAGAACTTAATGCAAAAATATCAGCAGAGTTACTACAACATGACACAGAGCCTTAAAGGTCAACAAAAGCTCCCACCGAGATTAAATATTAATGTAAAACATTTAATACAGAGGACACATATGTAAGCTTCTTCATCAAGCCCCTCAAAGGCCAAGAAGCCTTCAGTCTGTATTAAATGCCCTGGGAGATCTTTTATCCTCTCCCACCTCCTCATTCCTTCTATAAATATTCTTGTAGAATATGAGAAAATGTTGGTTGCTGAACTTTGAAATATACTTGAGCTTGAGACTTCTACTTGTAAATAGTGTTCACTGGCTCTTGGAGCTCTGCTTGTGATAGATAATTTAGTTTTGGAAGTGTAGATGATTGCTAAACTAAAGCATTGGACTTAAAGCTGTAACTGGTTTGGAGCATCAATACAAGCTGATTTATGGGATCCTGGTCTATATCGACAGTGATGTTATTTATTATTTTGAATTGTTATTTTACTTCTATTTTCACTTTGTTCATATTCTCTTATAAAGAAAAACATGCATAGAGTTAGGACCTACTGTATATCAGTACCCTTCTCTGACTGAAAATATTTATCTGTATGTTTTCTTCCAAATTGTGTTATTTAGGAATGATTTAATTCAGTTTAAGCAGTAGGAATGTTGGCATTCCCTCATCCTCTTGTCTTAGCTAAATATTTTTCTTGAATGTTATTTTCATTTCATGTCAAGTAGAGATGAACTAAGGAAAATATGGTGTGCCTCGGTCCTAGTTTTATCCCAAAAGACTGTCTGAAATTTTCCCTTGGAATGTGTTAAAAGCTGGATAGTTTCGAAGTACTTACCAGATCTTAGACCATTCTTTGTTATCTTTGTGTTTGTCTTGAAAGTTACTAGGTAAAGCAGAGCTAGGAGAGGATTTGTGGTGAGCCCGACCCGCTATTTTCTAGTCCAACAGTTGCCTTCAAGTTTCCCTCTGTTTTTACATGTTTTCTATTGAAAGTATATCAAAGGCTTCTAGTTTCAAAGTACTTACCAGATATTGGATTGCTTTTATGTCTTTCTTAAGTGTTTTTCAAAGGCTGACAAGTTTCAAAGTACTTACCAGATCCTGGGCTGCTATTTGTTCTTCATTTGTTTAAATTCCCCTTCTTGTTGTACCATTTCATTCCATAAATCAAACTTTAGAGAGATCCTTAGACATAGATTACTTTCCCCATGGACCACTCTTGCCTGTTGTTGTTTCAATTAAACCCTATTATGACTCCATAGCCCAATGGACTAAAACCTGCAATTATATATCTTTTTGGCCAAAGCTTGTTCTGATTGCTTGCAACTTCTCACCTTTGAAACTATTTGCATTTAGGACTTTCCCACTCAAATAATAATCATGCTCAACCATCCAAAAACAAAACAAAACCTCAAAATTTCATAACTAGCCTAACATCATTACCATAAACTTTCAAAGACAAATCCAATCTTTTGCACTTATTGGAGAGATCCCTCTCCGGATTCATGAGGGCTAGGATCCTAGAATCCCAAAGTGGTTGCAATAATGTTGTTTCGTGATTTGACTCTTTGCCAACTGGGCTAATTATAGATTCCTACGTACCCACACATTATAACTTTCTTGGTGGATGGATTATAGAGTTTGTATGCCTTGGACTCGTCACTGTATCCAACAAAGATACACTTATCCCCCTTGATGTCCAACTTCTTCCTTAGTTGATCTAGGACATGTGCATAAGCCACACATCCAAATACTTTCAAGTGAGTGAAAAACTGCTTTGTTCCACTCCATGCTTCTTTCGGAACTATGTTCATAACAGCTTTGGTTGGGCATATATTCAAAATATATGCTACACAATTGACAACTTCAGCCCAATATTGATTTGGAAATTTTTTTGCCTTCAACATACTTCTGACCATGTCCATGATGGTCCTATTCTTCCTTTCTGCAACACTATTTTGTTGTGGTGTGTATCTTGTGGTAAACTGCTTGTGTATGCCATTTTCCCTACAGAAACGTAGGAAATATTTGGAGATATATTCTCCACCTCTGTCAATTCTCAACAATTTTATGTACTGCCCACTCTGCTTCTTAACACAAGCTCTGAAGTGGTAGAACTGTTCAAACACTTCACTCTTTTGTTTCAAGAAATACATCCATGTCTTTCTGGTGTAATCATCTATGAATGTCAAAACATATTGGTTGCCAGCTAAAGATGGTGTTTGCATTGGTCCACACAAATTTGAGTGGACAATCTCTAAGGGTGCCTTTGCCCTTATACTCTTCCCTATTGGGAATGCTTCTCTGTGTTGTTTGCCCAAGATGCAGCCTTCACATAGGCTGCCAGGTTTCTCAATGAGTGGTAGTCCTTTTACCATCCCTTTTCTATGCAAGAGGTTCAAACCTCCAAAATTGAGATGTCCAAATCTCAAGTGCCATAACCAGTTTTCGTCTTTCACTTCTTCTTGAAAGGCCTCTTGTGTGACTGCTGCTACCACACCTCCTTCCTTCAAGTCTATTTTGAGGTTGAGAGGAAACATCCTATTCTTTGTCATGTGCACTTCTGAAATGACCATTTTACTTGGAGGTATGTCCATGATAGTACACACATCACGGTTTTTTAATGATCAATGATGACAGACATTTTTTGATCGTCACCAAAAGTAACAAAAAGAGCATTGGTGAGGGTCATTAAAAGTTCGTCACTAGAAGTGTCACCAAAGAGAGAATTAGTGATGGATTTTAACGACCCTCACCAAAAGTGTCATTGAAAATGTCTTTGGTGACGAACCATATAGGACCATCACTATATACACTTACAGTGACAATTTTTTAAGGACCGTCACCATATGTGACATTGGTGACGGACCTTAAAGGTCTGTCACAAGCATGACCCTCACCAATGTGCTTTTTTCTTGTAGTGATTGTAGCTCTTATTCACGATTTGTCCATGCTTATAAGGTTACATTTCAGGCCAGGTACATAATATAAATTCGAGACAAATTTCTTTTCTCCCTTCCTTGTCAATATTGACACTCTTCCTTTTCCCGTGACAGAGACTTTTCTATCAGTCCCTGTTATCACTTCAGACTTCAGATTCTCATCAAGATTGGAAAACATTCCTATGTTTCCATTCATGTGGTTGCTACAACGTGAGTCTAAAGACCATACATCTTCTTGTTTTTCTTGTGCTACATTACATGTTAGAAGCACATTACTCTAGTTCTTATCTTCTTTTGCAAAATTTTCATTTTTCCTATTATTCTTGTCGTTTTGTTTCTTTCTACATTCATTGGTATAATGCCCATACTTTATAGAATAATGACATTGGACTTGGGATTTATCATACCTTTTTCCTTGTGCTTGGTGTTGGCTTGAGCCTTCACTTTGATTCTAGTTGTTTCCCCTTCCACTTGTGCTTGTAGGGTTGTTTCTTCCACCTCTCTGTGGGCTTCTTCCTCTTTCTCGGTAGTTTGATCTTCCTTGACCTTTACCTTGACCAAAAGTCATCTGTGTCTGGAATGCATTCTCTAATGAGGAGTTCAATGTTATGTTCAGTCTATGTTCATGAGACATCAGGGATGCACAAAGCTCATCCATAGAAAATTGTTAGAGATCCTTTGTCTCTTCTATTGCTACTACTATGGCATCAAATCTTGAGGGTAGACTTCTCAAGATTTTCTCCACTATTCTTCTTTCCTCAAGTGCCTCTCCATGAGACCTTATTTGGGTAACCAACCCAATCACATGTGTGAAGAATGAGTCTATGTTATCAGAGTCTTTCATATAGAGAGTTTCAAAGTCTCTCATCAACATTTGTAGCTTTGTTGTCTTCAATTTCTCCATGCCTTGATAGGTTGTCTTGAGAATATACCATGTCTCCATAGACTTTGGTGCTGCTGCAATCCTTAGGAATATACTCCCATGCACTGCTTGAAAAAAATAGAAGAGGGATTTGGAGTCATTCTTCTTATTATCTCTCAACAAGTCTCTTTCTGCTGCTGTCAAAGCAGCCAGCACTGCTGCATCTGCTGGTTCTTGGAAACCTTGTTCTACCAACTCCCATATATCTTGTGAAGCAAACAGGGCTCTCATTGTAATGGCCCAATAGTCGTAATTTTTGACATTAAACTATGGTATTTGTGGATTAGTCAAGCTTGTGCTTGTTGCTGCCATTTTTACTGTGTAAACAACTTTCACACTGTGTAAAACATTTTCTCACTGCGTGAAAACTTTCTCACGGTTGGAGAATTCTTTCCACAAAAAATTCAGAACTCCTTTTAACTCCTTAGTAAAAACACTATATTTTACTCATATTTTAAACCTGCTCCGATACCATGTTAGAAATTTAAAGACACAGGGGAAAAATGTTTTTCCCTCAACACACGGAGTTAACACAGAGTTGCGGAAATTACTTTAATCAACACAACACATTTATGGAAGTTTACACAGAGTTGCAGAACTCACTTAATCCATACCATACAGTTGCGGAAATAAATTCAAATGAATCTTTATTTCAATACAGAATGGCGGATCGCAACTATGGAGAGGAGAAAATATAATCAACTAATCTTACGGTGAAGCAGAGTAAAACAGAGTGTTTTGGTAAGAACGATACGTGAAATTTTCACAACTATATCGCAATTAACCAAATTTTATATTAAAAAATCAAAACATGAAATACATTAACATATGGAGGCTGCGGCTCCTTCAAAAGTAAAAACAAGACTTCTTACTTGGATTTATATTCACCAGAGTTGCGGAGTAACATACAGTAAAAATTGTTTTCACGCACCCACCTCGCTCCATGATTTTTTCCACTTGTCTTTCCGGACTTAAATCCGCCACATTACACAACACTCTCTTGCTCTCTCTCACAAACTTACATGTAAAATATAAACATATATATCTAAGACTTTTAATTTGTGACAGACACAATTTAATACATAGTATGGGCGGACATCATTTTCTAAACATTACAGAACTTGCGTGAACTAAACAAAACTTGCGGATTAAATATTTGCCCATGCACATTTACTAACCATGCATTAAATTCCTATTTGACTTTAATTATTTAATCTGTTATGGAATGGGTTGTGTACTCTGCTCAATACTTGTCCTTCTTTGCACACGCAATCCGCAACCTGCAAAACATTTACTAAAGTATGGTTGCTACCAGTTCATTTAACGTGGTGGTTGAGATTAATTTCCAACAAAATTCAGGTGCCCTGGGTGGGCAGGAATCCAACAGTTGAAGCCTCGAACCTCTTTGCCGCCGAAGAAAATGTACTCGTCAAGCTAAATATTTATAATATTCTCCAGCTTCGTGATCCTCATAGAATGTAACCAGAGAACCGGTTTATCCATAAATCAAAGTTTGTTATCTCCTCAAGATTGCCTACAGTTTCTAGAATTCCCCAAGGCAGCAACTTGCCAGCCCTAAATTTTGTAGCTCGTTATATTTTCAAGCGCGCAGGAAGAGTTACTATGCCAAATTAAACTCTAAAAGGTTTGAAAGATTCCGGCGGAATTGTAGAGTTGAGAAGATTGTGGAAGAGTTTTGGCAGATCGACTATAAAATGTTCACCCTTCGAGCACGACTAGGATTGGACTTTCTCTCCCTTAAATCCCTTCCTCAATCTTCTCAAAACTACGATTCTGCCTTTCTATGCCATCTTTGGAATCTTTTAGAGTTTAATTGTTGAATCCACACTTCAATTCCTTGCTATGAAACATTACAAATGTAGGAAAAAAATAAATAAAACACAGTGAGACATTTTTAACAATTTCAGGTCCACGTCTTCAAATTTCCCTAAAGTGCAGGCAAACTAAAAAATATTTCTCTCCCTTCCTCTCTTCTCGTCATGCCTCTGGCCTTCAAACTTCAAAAACTAGCACACGCTTTACGGAAACCGCAAGGTTTCTTGATGAGGATAGCAAGACAGTATTAAAGGCCGTAAAGATCTACCGCACAGTTCAAAATATTGTAGGAACAGTGTTCTGAACGCCACGAAACTCCTATTATTGTAGAGAATTGAATCTTCAACCCTAAATGCACGAGAATCCTCTTCCCGCTTCCCAGATTCCACTGCTTGTCCAGAATCTGTGATAAAAAACAAGGACTGAATTGGCTTATTTTGTTCAGTAATCCCGCTGGGATCTTAGTACGGCCACCATGAGATGCATAAAGAGTCTCAAATAATTTACAGCCATTGCTTTAGCATCAAATTCAAAGAAATTTTTGAATAAAAAATCTCGATAAATTGACTTCCATACATATTCCATCAAGTTCGATGCCCTTTTCTTGGAATGAGGAATGTACAAGGTAGACATATTTCATAAAGATGTTTAATCACACGGACGATGGGATGTTGGCAAATATCGTGTTGGACACTTGTTGAGTGGACATCGTCTGGAATAATTTCGCTGCCCTTGGCTTAATTAAATGATACTTTATGTATGGTGATGTTTTAAAGTATTCTTTTGAATATGTAAATCACATGACTTTGTTTATCCTTTACTTTGTTGTTGTTGAATGACAAGATTACATTGATAGTTTTTTTTTTTTTTTGTTGATGGTGAATGACAACATTACACTAATAATTTTTGTAGTTGATCTTGAAAGACAAGATTACCGTGATAGTTTTAGTGTTGATTTTGTATTAAATATGTTTAGATTATAAGGTTTAGTGTGGTGAGATAATTTTGGTGTTGATTTTGTATTAAATATGTTTGTATTGCAAGGTTTATTGTGGTGAAAGGTATATTTTACAGTTTAATATGGAGTGATGTATGATATTTTGGTAATAAAATTAAATATGTTGTTGGAAAAAAAATATTGGCTATAATAAAAATAGAAATGGATAAATTAAAAATAATCTCATCAATATTATAAAACATCTCATAAAATAAAGAAGATGTAGTAATTAATATTACAATCAAATATGATAGAAACATGGTAAAAATGGTTCACTTTCACCATCAAAGACTCAAACAAAATATTTCTATGTTAAATGTTATATATTTATATATATTCCTTCTAATAATGTAATGACCCAATTCGAGTTAAAGGGAACATAGAAATATTAGCATGCATATGAGACCTGCATATGATAGCTACATATGCATGTATCACATGTACTGCACTAGTACATGCACTAATCAATTATGAAAATTTTCAATGTAGAGTAATGAGTGAATTATTGAAGTATTGAGTAAATACCTAACTCATTAGAATATAATGAATGTATTAGTTATGCCTACCACTATCATAATATAAACTAATACTTTGTTCAAATAAAATTAAAAGCATTGACTTATGCAAATAAATGATGATATTTTAATAAATCAAAGATATTTATTAAATAATAATATTGTAATAAATCTAAGATATTTAGAAATCCAAGATAGTTATTAAATACAAATATTTTGATAAAACTAAGATATTTTAGAAATCCAAGGTATTTATTAAAAGAGGGCATTTTAATAGATATCTTGAAATGAGTTTGTGTATAAAAGGAGAAGGGTGGGAAACTTGATGGGAATGGGTGAGTGGGGTGAGAAAACTGACCCGGATGCTGTCAAAGGAGTTCGAACTGTGTGAGACATGAGCAGTGAGTTCTAACAGAGTCATGAAGTGATCTCGATTGTTATTGGAGTTTTGGGAACGGGGTCCAGAAGACTTGTCTTCTGGATCTAGGGACCGAAGAGGTTGATCTCAGATAGGCTGGGAGAAAAATGACGGTTTGGTAATAGGAGCTGGAGCCATGGCGGATCAGGAACATCTTCAAACATGGTTCCAAGTAAGTATTAAATAGTTAATTGATATATATTATGCTTCAAAAATCTCACTCTGGATTGTGTAGTATAAATTCTGTTAATGATTGTTAATTGTGAAAATTGAGGTCCTTTCACATGGTATCGGAGCATAGTTTCAGACCCTGTGGATCTTAGGGTATTTTAATAATTTCTTTTATTTGGTTTCCAAGCATGTATTGGCATATGGGGGTACTTTAGAGGCCACTTTCAGAGATAAGGATTACCCAATTGGCCAAACACTCTCCACATTGGGTATCTCTATAATGAATTGGAATGGAGATTTTTCTATCAGTGGATATATCTAGTCACAGTTTGGTATTGGAAGGAAGATGATGATCGTCACTTGTGCAAATTTGAAAAAGGGCTTTGGCCAAATTAGCGTTCGCACAAGTAGCTCTGAATAGCTTCAGTTAGCTTTGATTGGCACCCATCCCAGTATTTCTTAAACCTTGTTTGTTGCAGGCCGAAATGCATTGGTTTCAAACATAACTTCATCAAAAATGGAATTAACTGTTACTATTTTTCCAAGAAGAAATATGTTACAAGTGAAGTCCAAGTCCTCCTTACCTTCCGCCTCCAGCTCCTCTGCAATTTTATTGCCCCTGTCAAAACTAACAGCCCTGTCGATGCTTATACCTCTTTTTAGACCTTCTACCAATCCCAACCTATACAAAACCTGCGTAACGACAAAATTTTGAGGACTTTGATCTAACCTTTTAACAAGTCGTACGAACTTCACTCTTATACTCTGGAGTTTTCCTGTGTTTCATCATACCCATCAGTAGAGTCCGTATTGTCCAGATTATCTTCCACTAATGCAAATGAACGAGAAAAAGTTGGTTCATTTGTTAGGGAATGTTGAATATAACGAGGAATGGGATCTAATAATGGAACCGATGATCCAAGCCCTGTAGGAGGTGTTGAAACAGAAAACCCTGAAGCACCAATTGAGGGATTGTTGGAGGAAGTCCCTGCTGAAGTAGCTGCCTCTAGTAAGGCAGCCCAAGAAGGAGAGTTAATCATCTCTTCATCTTCATCATCATCCTCATCACCATCATCATCTGCTTCTTCCCCCAATATGCAACCATTCTTCCAAAATTTTTTTGGATAGACTAGTCATTGGCCTTGTCGTTGCCATTGCAAAATTGTTTCCGTATATTTGGACGTTGTTGGGGACTAAAAAGAGTGGTAAATCTATGGCACTAATCTTTAAAACCTTATTTCTATTTCGTCTGCCATTTGACTTAACAACAACATCTAATCCATTCCAGGTAGGAATTCCAAGCTTGGCATTGCTGTGGCCAATGACAAAATCTTCGTCTTCTTCTGCATCCCCTAGGCCATTCAAGGATTTGGAATCTGATGGATGGAATGATGAATTTAAAATGGAATTGAAGGTGCTTTCCTCTGCTGGGGGTATTGTCAATATCCCATTTTAGAATATTTGACAATTACCAATTTCATGGGATGCGATGCGAACTCCATGGCTGCACACAATTCGCTACTTGAAAATGCAACCGCCATAGCCCAAAAAAAAATAAAAAAAAAATAGAAAAAATAAATTTTCAATCACGATACACATACAAACATGTTCTTCCCCTTTTGGTCATTCATGGCATAACTATTCATCCAAAACCACACGGCTCAACACAAACCAACGCTCGAGTTGTGGCCCATGAAGGGCACAATGTCACAAAATCTGCCCAAACAACTTGACCGAAGTCATCCTAATGCATACAAGATTCCAAGTCAAGAGAGGAACCCGCAAGTGACATTTATGCTCAGTGCTTCCATCGACAAATTTAAGCTAGAGTTATTCAAGTTTGGTTGGCGTATACAGTAGGTCGACTTCCTATTAAAAACTCTGGTCATTAATCCTATCAAAAGGAATAAAATTGATCGTTTTAACCCTAAGTGCCATGCGTATTGGTCGATATGCAATTTATGGAGTGATAGGTTCATAACATCACTTTCCGTGACTAATGTCGGTTGCTCAATAAAAATGGAATGGTCCAAAACATTTTATGAATCATAACTTTCAGTTTTTTGAATTAGATTGGAATACTTTATTTAAGTATAATTGTTGAGTGAATATGTTTTCTTCTATCGGCATAAAAATTTGTCATTTTGATGTTTATATGATGGTCTTAAAGATGGAAACTATATGCTTGGAAAAACCTTTTTAAAGGTCGGCTTTGTCACTATATAGCATTTTAAATGTCATATCGGTTTCTCTGATATCGGTGCAGGAATTCATCGTAAAAAAATAAATAATAATAATAATAATAATAATAATCTTTGATTCATGCGTATATATAAGTCTGAAAAGGTTCATCCGAGTTTCCCACTATCCATCCCTTTCATCCACCAATAAAATACTTTTTATGAGGGCGATACGAGTGATGATGTTGAAAGAAGTGAAAATGAGTTCGACGCCCACGACTAGTGGCTTACATAGCGCTTTCTAGTTTCGTTTCATAAATAATGTGATCAAAATAGGTATATATATATATATATATATATATATATATATATATATATATATATATTATTATATATACACTTACGATATATTTAATCAATTATTCTGAGGATGATATCAATTTAAGACTAATTTTAATGTTAAACTGTAATTGTATCGCAATTATTTTTATTTTGGATGATCTTTCATTTTATTTATCATATAGAGATTCTGTTCAATTTGGAATTAAATAATTGACTCTGTATATATATTATATATATTATATACACTTCGCAGATCAAATTTAGACCTTCGACAAAATTGTTCCATCTGTTATCTGCCAAGAAGGCCTTATATAGTTGCATACGCTATTATCCCTCCCTAGCTCACCATTGTCTGGATAAGATCAATGGTATGCATCAAATTCAAAGGATGCTAGTGATTATTGTTTCAAGCCCTCATTTCTTAAGTTCACTGCATTTTAATTATTACTTTTTCATCACTATACTAATTTCTAAATCAAAATTTCCCAATCAATCATGTAAGAAAATGCAGATATCTGGTAAGAGTAGCACTTATCATGTAGCCATCGTAAAGTTATAGTGATAAATTTATTATTCCTCACTGTAGATTAACGTGGGCTGTGGAGAAAGGAAATCCACATTACAATCGAATTCAAGTTAAACCAAATCGTTGAATTCTAGTTAAGACTTATGAGAATTGTGCTTTATTGATTCACAAAACTATACGCCAACACTAATATAGGTATATATGAGTAATGTTTTCTTCCCAAACAGGCTTAGGTCAATTGGGTTTAGGATTAGTAGAAGGTCAATTAATTACGCGTTTTTAGAAAACTTAGAGTAAACATGATATTGAAGCAATAAAATAGCTTAAGCTTCGAAATATGCACAAAAGTTATAACAAACACTAACCTTCATAACACAAGTCAAGCACCCAACCACTCTACCACTATAAGGCAAGCCCGAGCTGTTGTATAGATTTCTGCATCGGTAGGAAGTCAAAATAGATAATTGGCATGATGTGATTTGACCTTCTGGTGTAGTCTTAAAAAATATATATATATATTACGTAGATAGGATGGTATTGGGCTGGAGGAATTTATTTATTTTATTATTAAATAGAGAGATATTTTGGGGAGTGAATATTCTTCCTCTAAAGGAATAGTGTGTAACAAGCCGACATTTGTAAATTGTTAAAAACATGACAAAAATTGAGGCTAAACAATTAAAACCCCTTAATAAACTATTAAGACCGACGATAACCAGTCCCAAGGAAGAGCGATCTCACCTTGATGGAAGAAAGCCAAAGGAGTCCAAAGATTTAGATTATAGGCGATCACATGAAGATATTTCTAGGGAGCTACAAAATATTAAACTCCTATATTTTTTAGGAGTGCGAGTCGGAGAATGTACTAAAGCATGGTTGGAAGGAATGAGAAGTGTTTCATGCTAAGAGAATATATTTCTACCTCTAAGGAAAATATGTCTATATTTAGCGAAAAGGAAGTGCTTTGATTTGTTGGGGAAATTTAGAAAAGTAATTGCATCTCACATCGGAAAATGTTCCCTAGGGGTTGTTCGAGGAAAGTGTTGAACATCAGTCCACTGTAGTGAAGTCTTCAAGTAATATTAATGCCATAAAAATTAAAATATTATTTGATGCTGGTGTTACTGATAGTTTTATTTCATCATATAGATGTGGGTTGGCAGCTTGCAAGCAAAATGATTTCAGACAGGTAGA
The DNA here is from genome assembly GCA_034641835.2 of Pinus albicaulis. NCBI lineage: Eukaryota > Viridiplantae > Streptophyta > Pinopsida > Pinales > Pinaceae > Pinus > Pinus albicaulis. The sequence continues at coordinate 708,253,760 of CM076571.1, read as the reverse complement.
AATGGCTTTGGGGGAACTTCAGTCCATAGGTTTTAAGTGTTGACTACAAAGTTAATCTAGGGTTTAGTTAGAATAGGTTGAAAGTACTAGGAAGAATGATCACAATGGGGAATAACTTAGTTTCTAACTATTTCCCGAGATCTTGTGTTGATTGTTGGATATCACCGCCTTATTTTCATAATTATAACAACAATCCTAATATAACCTGAGGTGTATTAATTTGATTCATCCTTGGTAATCTACCCAAAGTATTCAGTGGTATGTAATGCTCAATGACAAGAAATGTGGCTTAAAATTTTGGAAGAAATTGAAGCTTTCAACAATAATAAAATGAAATTTTATATAATTCGATATTCGAAAGTTATGAACCCTAGGATGATATATTTTATTAGAAGAGATGGGATATTTAATGCTAATCTATGTATCGAAGACATATATCAAGCTCGATCCCACTTGATTCCTAAATCCATTACTTTTACTTTACATTCTATCCAACAAAGGAGTTAAGATAACTCATGAATATCGGCTGCAATTTTTTCCACAATGAAGTTTACTATTTTGTATATCATGCAAGTAGAGTTTGAAGTACATTCAAATTATTATATTAAAATGGGCACATTAACATCACTTTAGACATCAAACTTTTCTGTAAAATTTTGAACATTAGAATGGAAACTATCTTGATTGTTTTTTTTTTTGCAATTGAAACACTCTATTATTCAAGTGACGTTGAGATTTCCACGTATATATCTTACTAGCTGATAACTATAACCATTGCTGATCTGAATTTATGCAAATATCTTTTATACCGTTTTCTTATGTTAATACTTTAATTACTATCCAAGTATATGTGTAAGTGGTTTAATGAGGAGAGTGAAGGTTTAAATTTTTATACTTTAATATACACTAAATTGGACGTTTTGATATTCAACCATTATGTCCTTATTAAGAAAGATAATTTTCCATTTACAATTGTAAGGATATATCGATGTCCAAAACGAAATAAAATGGCAGCGTATAATTTTCATGGAAATGAAAACAATGTGGTTTAGGAAAGAGAAATTAGGGACATTATGACACTATATAAGATCATTCATGGAAATTAATTAGGCGTATATAAAGATTACTTGTGGAGTTGCTCCAAAGAAGTTAAATCTTGAAAAAAGGAAGAATGGTAATGAAAACATGACTATTGACATTATGACAAGACCATTAGATGTGAAGCTACAACCACATAAAAGGCTAAGCTAGTTTGAGGTAAATTGATGGATGAAATAAGACACTAACTATTCAAGAAATGTTGGGAGAAATCGTGATTAATCAAATTGAGAGTACAAGTATAGTTCACGAAAGGTACACATCAATCGAAGACAAAATTGATGAAACATATGTCAAGATGGTAAGAAACCACCCTGTAAGGTAGTAAACACACTATTAGAACAAGAGGATATAGTTACCAAGAGAGTGCAGCGGAAAATTTCAAAGTTTGATCTCCATTATTACCATAATATAATCAATATAGTACCTAGGGAGGATAGGAAAAGAATGAAATGGCAAATTTCTAGTGATGATAATAAATGTTAGTTATCATAATCAACTTAGAATAGTGAGATTGACAAAATAGCACCAAAGATGAGTAAGTGGAAGTTTCACAAAGCAACATAAGAAGTCAATGACATTATATTAAAGGATGAATCCATAATAAAATTGATCAATTGGAGAATATATTTATGTGCATAGCGACATCTATAATGGTTTCTCCCTCTAAAGGTAGAGTCATATTACAAAATTTTCCTTAAGTGACTAACTATAACCATGGATTATGGACACCATGGAGTATTATTAGGAAATCCTATTCCGTGATGATTTAAAACTAGAAATGATAAGTAGATTACATTTGATATCCACTTTATTGAATTATTTATAGGGTCCTACCCAAGTTGGGAAATAGTAACGACATTTCCAAGTATAATAATTGTATGTATTAGGAGAAGAAAAGAAAACCATGATGACTAGAGGCGAGAAAACAAAGTCAGTTTGATAATATGTTTTTCAAATTAAAGTAAACATGTGATATTAGGAGTATATGGTATGAGGAAGAAAAAGGGTGTTTCTATCAAGAAAAAGTTTCTTAAAAATATGTGCAACATGATTTGGTAAAGATCAAAGCGATGACCTATAAGGAGTTGTGAATACTCCTAATTTGTTTAGAATAACAAGTGACAAACTAGGAAAATGTTTAAAGACAAAAATTAAAGATAATAATTGTACACCGTTAGAAAAGAAGATACATTTGGTGATGAGATGAGGCCTAAGGACTAATAAGAAAATGATTGATGTAAAGAAAATAAGAGGGTATACTAGTGATGTGTTATGTGTTTGGATTAAATGAGTCAATATAATAGAAATAAAACAATGATTTAAGGAATGGTGGTAAAGCTAGTAATCTCCTAGCTATAATTAAGACTCTAAATGGTGAAACTTGCAAGTAAAGAGACTATATCAAAATTGTATCATACTAATAATGTGACTATGCATATTTTGTAAATTGTGAATTTCTTATTGAAAGAGGAAATTATTATTTTGTCATCAATTGACATCTTGTTGAAAACATGACACTCTTAGTAAAACAAGTATAATGAAAAGTGAAGAATGCATTTTCAAGCCATAAGAAATTCCTTCAATAAAAATAAACCTCTCACTAGGGGATCTTTAGAGTAGTCAATTAACTCTTCCTCCATCTCAAGCATAACTCTAGTGATTAGCCCTGCAAAACCCTACTACTTGGCTTCTAGATTTTAGACTGAAGATGAGCTGAAATAACATGATAAAGAATTTAATGTTATTATTATCTCTTTGGATCCAGATTACAGATCAAAGATAATTAGACTTAAAAGACAAATAAATAACAAGAATTAAAAGGTTGGTTGGATCCATATGTAGTTTTTGTGTTTTAGAGTTCTTAATAAACCTGTATCAAGAAATTAGATCATGCTTCAACTAAACAGTAAGTGTTTTGTGCTCTTGTTTCAATTCATTTCGTTTCTATATATGCAATCATAAAGGTTGGAGCATCCCTGCATTTAGATTTAGAGTCTCAACCTATGTCTTTTATAAGGTTAATCGATTAATATAGTATAGAAAATAGTAGCTACACTCTTATTTTTATAACCGTGTTCGATTATTCTATATGATATTTATAACTATGGGTTATATTTATAAGCATTTAAAAACTTATTTTGTATAATCTTACCTTATTTTGGATGGATACTTAAGACTGTCATTTTGTACTATGACATGTGAGAATATATTAATTGCTTAAACATTGTTGGTACATGGATACCAATATAAAGAAAATTTTGCTTAAACATTGTTGGTATAGGGATACTAATATAAATTATGAATTATGTTATGGATATGGTATCTATAATTTTACATATCAACTTAAATGATGAGATAGAAATAAAAGAGTGATTGCACTTGACTATTCAAGGTGAAAATGAATTTACAGACCTATTGGATAAACATAACGAAGTATGTTATTTGAACTCGAGGATCAATATCGTAGATAGCAACATCTTTGGAATGTGTAGAAATTGTTACATGGGTAACAATTTGCTTTGAACATATTGATACATATGTTATAATTTTTGAAAAAGTGTTTTACATCGCAGATGATATCGTTACCAAACCGACTTCGTGATGACAAAACTATAAGAACAATTGAGATGCACTGAGATTCCATGATAGGGTGTTAACCCTGGTCCTACTAGGAGGGGTGGAGGTGTTGCCCACCATTTATACTCCGAAACCTGGAGTCATGGAACGGTTGTGCAAGTCACACTCCCCTAGACATGTGATGATGACTGCTAGATGCCTACTGGTCAATCAGTTTGATGTAATCGACGCTGACACCCTTAAGGTCTATGAATGGTTAGATCAGTAAAATTGATGCCATGGCATATTCCTGTAGAGGACAGATAGGATGGGAGTGGAAAAGATTAGGGAGGATAAGACGTGTTACACCATTTTTGGGTCATCTAACCTGTTACTATTAGATGGACTTAAGTACACCATGTAAGAAAAATTTTACCCTAAGTAAAATTGCTTTCAATATGAAAAATAACTTAGTAAACCACCTTTATTAAGTTTTTTATGGTCTAAACAGGAAACCCATGAGGAAATATTAAATAAATCTACATTTGTTTGATTTTCCTCAAGGAATAATTAGTTAAACAACAGTTTAATTAATATTCCTGGTCATATTTAACCCAAAACAGGAAATTAATTAGATAAACCACTATTTATCTTATTAATTTCTAGGAATAAATATGTAAACCTTATTTAAATAATATTCCTTGTTAAATTTGACTAAATCATCCATAAATAATTAAATAAATCATTATTTATTTGATTATTACTCAACCACATCCTTAAAATAATAAACAAATCATTTATTTATTTATTATTTACAAATAAATGGATTTGACTCAAGTAAAATTCTTTTTCCCTCCAACAAATATAATAAAATATTCCATATAAGTTGCATCTAGATCTCGTTAATAATATTTTAATTATGCACCAATATCTAGACTAACTCAATATTTTGTTATAAATAGAAGTATTTTTCCATTCATTCACTACCTTTTGTTGCCTAAATATCACTCTGGATCTATACTTTTGGTCTGACTTTGATCCACCATCATTGTCATATTTTGCTACCATTTTTCTTGTGAGCTCCCTTTGAGTTGCATTTTTGTTTGGGTTTTCTACACCATCAAGAGAGAGGGATTTTAGATCTGAAGTGCTGAGGACTTACAAGAATCCATCCCATTGAGGAGGACTGGTAACATCTTTCTATTTTCTCCTCCCAGGTGTCATAAATACAAAAAATTCTTTAAAACAATCTTGTCTTGTCTATTGGATGCATGGAGCAACTCTTGCTTTTATTTACTGCTTAATGTCTTTTAATGCATAGATCTAGATTTTTTTAGAATTTATCTTGGTCAACTAATTGAAGATCTAAAGATATTGGCAGCCATCTTTGTTGTTAGGGTTGTTTGTTATGTGCGACTAAAGTGAGCATTTTTCATACACTTGTGATTAAGATTCATACTAACAACTGGCGACTCCACAAGGGTTTACGATTACAACCTCTGTCGTTTTTCAGATCCCTACATATCCAGCTACTTGTAACTCTAAGATTTCTCTTCAGCTTCTTGTTTTTCTTTTCTTGATGTTGTTTTTAACCTATAAAACCCTAAACATTGAAAACTCTAACTTCCGTGTGTTTTCAGACCTATTGCCTAGGTCATAGACATCAGCTGCAGCTGAGACAACAAAATTTTCTGAAACCTGCTCTCGAGAGTGTTGGAAGTGCATATCGCACTTTTTGGGACAAAACCTGCGACCTAAACCTCCAGGGCAAAGAAAAAAGGCAAAAACCTATGACCTATGCAGAAAATAGGTCATAAACTGCGACCTGGACTTTTTGTGGGAGTTTTTCTAAAACTTTTCTGGGTTTGTCTGGGCCTTTGTTCAAGGTTTTCTGACCTCCGTCTCCGCCCATTTTGGACCTATAATTGTTCTTTTTTACTCATCTAAGTGGGAACCTACCCCTCTAGGGCTTCAGTACCCTCCACCTTTTGTGGAAGAGTTTTAGCTGTTGTAAGTTGTCTGAAATTTCAGAGTGTTCAACCATTTTTTCAGATCTGATCCCTTACCTTCAGATCCACTTCAGATTGGCTATTTATCCATCCAAAACACCTCCTTTTAGTTTTGTTTAGGTTTTCCTCTAGGGTCCCCTCCGCTTCTCTCCAGGTTATAGCCTCTCGTCACCTCATTTACAACGATTTTTCCTCTGATTTTTTGTTGTTTTTCTCCACCTATTTCTAGAAAATCTGACCTTTAGATCTCTATCCCTCCTGACCTTAGATCTATTGGCTATTTTGGTGTGTTTTGACTAGCTTTTTTCCCACCTACAAACTAGTTGTTGAGAGGCCCACCTCCTTGGGTTTACATTAATGCATAATTATCTATTTATTTCCTATTATTTCAGTTTCATATACTGTTATCTGTAGGTTTATTTAACATCACACTTTTTCTTTTTCTCTACAAACATTTGGGTTTAAAAATTAAAATTTACACACTTAACACACACACCCTAAGTGAAGAAGAGCTTAGTTAACACCGCCAAGAAAAGACTTTAACATTGAAATCAATTGATCCTGCACCTCTCTGCCCTTATTTCGACATTGTAATTAGTTGATCATGCACCTCTTCACCCTTGTTGGTCTCTCTTCCCTATGTGACATGTTTATGTCTTCACCATTGCACCACCAAGGCATTTATCCCAGAGACTTCTTGGCCTTCGTCCTCAGTTTTCGATAGGAAGACTTAATCCTCTGCGTAGGATTCGAGTTAGTTCTCCACCGACTTCGCACTCCGACTCCTCTTCTGGTTCATTGGGTTCCCCTTTTGGTTCCGCCCCTGGTTCTCCCCCTGTCACCTTCACCATGTCTGGTTCAGGACCTAACACTAGTGGTAGCCCGGACCCTAATGCTAGGAATACTACAAATGGGACCACAACAGGAACTACCTCGTCTGCTCCCTTGCTCCCCTATATGGTAGGCCTCAGTCTTCCCAATTTTAACCGGTTGATCAATGACCCTATACACCATGACACTAGTTTTCTTGCTATGCTGACCAAGCTCCCTTTTGACATTCCCAATTTTGAAGGTCTTGCTGGAGAATATCCTACAAATCACATTCGATCTTTCCACATGTGGTGTTCGTCCAAGTCCATTACCGATGACTCTATCTATCTTCGGTTGTTCCAATGTACGCTTACTAGTGAAGCTTCTAAGTGGTATGTTGATCAAGCCTCATCCTCTCATACCACCTTTGCGACTCTTGCTCGGGCTTTTCTGTCTTATTTCCAGCTTCCCCTTTGTTATGACACTGGTAGCGAACTTTTGACTTCTTTCTGTCAATCGTATGCGACCCACCTATCCAATCATGTCCAGGAGTGGCAGAGAAGAAAGAGCCTATGTTGAGCCCCTACCTTTGAAGACGGTGTCTACATGGATTGGTTCCTTAGATCCATTTTTACTGCTATAGGCAAAGATGTCACATCACATTTCCCTCAAACTGAAGAAGCTGCTCTCGAGATTGCATAAAAATATGACCTTATCTATGCTCAGTCAGGTTATGTTTATACCGTTCTACCTGATCTTCTTAGACCCGATGGTGCCAATGCACCGGGGGCATCTTATGTCGTCGAAAGAATCGTTGGAGCTCTCTCTCACCCATACACTCAGCCTCCCATGGGATATGGTTTCCCTCAGGGGGGGGACGCCACCTCCTGCACTTTTCCCCCTCCCGGTAGCATATATCCAAGATACAACATGCCTCCTCCTTTTGCACAACCTCCTATTTACCACAATGTTACCCAACCTCCTTATTATCCATATCCATAGCCTGGTGCTCCAGCTCCTCTAGCATTAACACCTATGCCTCCCTTTCCTTCTCAACCCCCGCAATAGCAGTCATCGCCCCCTTAGGGGTAGGTGTATGCAAAGCAGGGCGCGACTAATCCTCCTCCTTCCAAAAAGAATAGGAAAGACACTCAAAATCAATCTGCCCCTGGTAATCCTAGATCTAATCCTCAAAATAATGCACCAAACACTGCTAACCAGGAACAGGGCACTCAGCCCAAGCAGGACAGGCCTGTTTGCACGAATAAGCCTCATTCTTGTTGTGGTGTTTATGGTCATTACATGCACGATTGTCCACTTTTACCACAGATGCGGCAGATGTGGGAGTCTCAAGCAACATTGCGAGGAAAAAAATCCTCCCCTTTCATCCCTCCCATTGATGCGCCTAGTCAGCCAGTTGTGTTTACTAATCCTTTCCCTTAGCAAGGATTCATGGCTACCAAACCACCTAAAAGTCAGGCGGCCACTCAACCTCCTCCATCTGGTACCTCCAATCACCAGATTCTCATGATGAATTCTAACCAACCTATAACCATAGATCTCAACCTTCAGACTCGCTCCTGTCAGTACAACAAGCCTCCCGCTACGTCTGTCCCCGAGCCCCCTTCTTCAGGTTCTACAGAGCCTATTTCGACAACTAATGGTCCTTTGTAGATCCCTCAACCTAAGGCAGAGGTTCATACCAAGATCCCTAAGGGACCACTACGCCGAAACATTGCTTCTGGAAAAGCTTCCCATTCGTATAGTATAGTAGATGATTTGGCACAATATCCTGTTGCCATCTCAATGTTGGAACTCCTCCAATCATGCCCTTCACAACAAAAATCTCTACTATCTGCCATGGGCACTATAGATCCTTCAGATGATCAATTGATCGTCTTCAATGTTGACCGGTCAGAACATCCTCCTCTTCCTACTTCCTTTGCCTTTCAAATCCCAGTCAAGATTCGAAACGCCAACATTTCCCATTGTATCATTGATGAGGGGGCATCCAACTATGTGATGTCCACTTCAATTTGGAAGCTACTCGGATTGCCTGAGTTGGCCCCTTCCACGATCACTCTCCGAATGTGGGATGGCCACGCCTCCCAGCCCATTGGCCTGTTCTGCAATTTTCCTATTACTCTTGCGAGCAAGACTGTTTGTGTTGACATAGAAGTCATTGACGCCCCCTTAGATTACAACATTCTATTGGGTCGTAGCTACACCTATGCAATGTCTTCTATGCCACCTGCAGTTCACCACAAGATTTCATTTCCCCATAATGGAAAGATAGTCACCATTGACCAGTTGACATATTACGAACCGAAGTCTCAGACCTCCCCTGAGTCCATCATATCTTCGGTGGCCAATAAGCAAATCGTCGATCCCTTGACTAGTGTCTCACCCAGAGTCTACAAAGAATCCTCTTTGCTTGGTACATTCCCTAGTCTTCCTCCTCGTGTCTCTGATTCCAACTCATCGAATTTTTGTATGATGCAATCATCTCGGGCTTCCCTCAAGTAGCCCGCTTCGGCTAGTCAGCAGCCTCGCCCTCCGCAGATTACTCTTAGCCCTTCGGTTTAGCCTTCTGGACCTCCTCCTCCCAGTCCTTCACCTACAGCTGGTACCCATGAGCCTCTCTACCCTCTTGGAATGGTTCCTCTAAGCCTTAACCATCTTGGATCCGTCCCTCCTGGCCATTACCCCTCCGGTCAGATACCGTTCCTAGCTCCCCCTCCTGGAGTTTTCTCGGTACCTGTCATGGCTACCCTATCTCTTCCTAACCTAACCCTTGGGATTCCCATCTGGTACCTTGATCCCCCAGCTGCTACCCAGCTTGGTCAACCTAAACCTTATCTTGCTTTAACTCCAGTTCAACTGGTCCCCATGACTTCTCCTGCTGCTATAGTGCCTCAACCACCTCAAAAGGAACCTTCTCCTGTTGCGACAACTTCAGGTAAGAAGGGAAAAGCTCACAAGAGGGCATCAAAAGACAAGGCTTTCTCGACTGACCCTGCTCCTCCTCTGCCTCCAAAGCCTTGTGCTTTGTGTGATGTCGTCGGTAATGCCACCCATACCTGTCCTGAGTTGCCCCGCATCAAGCCCATGGTTAATGTTGCATTCCCTGAGTCTACGATCCCTAAAGCCTCTGTTTCTCCCTCGACTGCAGTCAAGAACCCTAAGCCTATTCACACCAACCAACCTTGTGCTTTGTGTGATCTCCATGGCCATTATTATCACCATTTTCCCCGCCTTATGCATTATCACGCCTCTTTAGAAGTAGTTCAGGAGTATGAGGTTGAGCAAAACTAATCCGCCTCTCCCATCCTTGCGCAATATGTGGGAGACCAGATTGAGGATTTACCTGCTCCCATTGACATTCCCCCTCCTGATGTCGAGATGATGGAGCCTACGGCCACCATCCTCTACCTATCATCATCCATGAGACCCTTGGTGGAAACTCCCTTTGATACTTCCCTTTCTATTTCGCTTGACCTCCCTTCAGCAATCACCCTAGGCTCAACATCGATGGATCCCTTATCTACTTGTTCTTCCGTCATCCCATGTGACGATGCGCATGTGAAACTTTCTTCTCATGATGATGAGTTAGGTAGCTTCGCCGCATCATGTGGTCTCCCTTACTCCAGTCACTCCATCTTCTATTGTGATGATGACATCATGGAAGCCTTGTCCACCCCTGACTTCATCTTTCTCGCCCATAAGTGGGATGGCACTATTCGTGTCTATGGTGACTTTTGCAGCCTGAGCACAAGCTACACCTCAAGTATCTCCCACACCCCACCTAACCGTCGGCGTGTGAGTCGTAGACATCCTACCCATATCACTCCCTCTCACAACATTTGTTCGATTTCTACTTTGCGCTAAGCCTACCAGCATTGTTCATTGTCCTCCCATTTATGGTCTTGTGGCACCTTTCAGATGGACCTCCCATCCACACCTTATATTGTTTATGCCGATGGTGCAAGTCACTACTCCCGGAATATAGCCTCGGCAAGTTGGGCCATTTTTACCTCCTTACATTCGCTTGTTCTCTCAAACAGTGTATGCATTAGTACTGCCACCAATAATCAGGCCAAATATGATGCAGTGCGAGGTTTATTAGCCAATTCTCTTTCCCATCGCATCCTCCACCTTCATGCTTGTTTAGATTCTCTTCTTCTTGTCATGCAATTGAATGGTGTATATCGTGTGCATAATCCTATCCTTTTTAGTAGATATCTATGAGTAAAGATTTTGATGCGTAAATTTGAAATCATTACATTCAGTCATGTTCCTAGAGCACAAAATCACTATGTAGATAGCATTGCAAACAATATTCTAGATTGGCATTTAGAAAATGCAGTTAACACAAGGAAATAACAAAAAAGACCATCAAAACGATGCATATCCATAATATGTGTCGTATAACATGTTTTAGAGTCCATCAACTCTGATACATATGATATGCCCATAGCATATTACAAAAACTCAAAACTAGGGGCACCACCTGCCCCTACACACTAATCACTATCTGGAGGATCCCGAGCCAATGGCTCTTCTCCTGCTGCTCGTAGATCATACATTCCCTGTCTGGCCATCGCCATGCACCACATGACCCCTCGCCACTCTGAGGGTAGACCAATACATGGCTCTATGTACTGGTCATCCAAGTCTTGCCAGTCGCGCTCTGAAACACCAGTTAGAAGCCTCTCACATATATGGCAGATGTCCTCCAAGAGGGCTGTTGCATCCTCATTTTGTGGCACTCTCGATCCACTAGCTCCGGTAGTTCCTGATACTGCAGGCTATCTCATATACCTGGCCGGTTTTACCGGTGCTGTATCTGCATACCAAAAGTGAAATAATTAGTACCATATAAAATATTTTGAAACTTTACAATGCACATAAAATATCTAGCAATTTTTCACTTACCATCGGGCCCCCATACTCGACCAGGAAGCAGTGGAAAATCTAGGTCCCCATGATAACTCATCCCACTATAGGGATAGTCGTCTATGTAAAATGACATCTGATACCAATAAGCAAAGAACTCGAGTCATAACAACCGTCTGACCGCCCCACCTCCTCCTCTACACAGTAGTCGCCCCCACCGGTGCATCCTGGGCTCCCTCGGGCCCCCTTCCTAGAGCTGTATGCGAGGTCGAAGTGTCGGGATCTTCTCAAAGAAGAGCGAGCACAACACCGTACCATATGCATAATCATGGTTCACTTGTCGCTTTCATAATGACAGTTGTCGTTTCAACAACGACAACATCATCTGGGCCCACCTATAATAGGCCCCACTCAACACACTCTCCACAAGCATCGTCTGCCCTCCAGTGATGTGGTGGAGTGCTTGGTTTCCCAAGATCCACAACACTGTTGCGGCCACAACACAGGTCTCTAACCTCTCTAGATCCCTGATGGGTATCCATGTCCCTTTTCCATGGAGACCTGGTCGATAATGGCACTCTACAAACTCCATGATGTTTCACCCTCATGGTAACACTGGCTGAGTATTCCCGACCATCCCAAGTGGCGGGAGACTAGTCGAAAAATATATATCCTGGACTGTCAACTTGATCTGGTGCCCCTACACTATAAAGCCTCATGGTCCGGATCCCAATAACTAACAATCCGGGCCAACAAGGGCTCTCTAGCTCTCATAAGCAGGTTCTCCACAAACTTCAGAACCCCAAACCTGGCCAATGCACTGTGAACACCCTGATCCTCTCAGATATTTGACCGTAATGTGCTCAGATCTCTCTCTCTCCAGTTGATCCATAATTCTGCCATATATGCACAAAAATAATCATGTTTATCAGTGTACAAATAGGGAATATTGTATCCAAACATAAAAACCCATTTCTCAACCAAAACAACACTGAAAAACCCCTCCCGGTCAAGTCGCACTTTTCAAGCCCAATCCTGGGATAGGTCGCAGTTTTCTGTCCAAAACCTACTACCCAAGTCACATTTTTTGTCCCAAAAAGTGCGACCCGGCCGTGAAGAGGAGTAGGGGTCTGTTCCTGAGCTCTGGGGACATAAATTGAACTTTCAATCCACTTCAATGAAAGAGTAGGGTCAGGCCTCTTACCTGCAATTGACGGATATTGATTCCAATGGTCGGTTTGTCAGCTACGATCGCCGCAAGATTTAGGGCCTTCTCTCCTCTCTACATTCACCACAGCTCCACTTGCAAATGAGTGAATTTGGAGGGAAAATGCCTTATTAAAAGAGAAACCCATGATTTTTCTTTCGCCTGCTCCAGCCAAACCGTAGCTCAGTTTCACAAACTGTCTATACCGTTGGAAAGCTGTCACTGGGCCCTCAAATGGGTATCTGTTATTTTTGCTTTATTTGATACTTCACCAGGACACATTTTGTCCAAGACGGGTCACTTCACCACTCCTAAAAATTGAATTTCTTCACTTGAAACACTTGTACTTGGGGCACCACTTTGCCTCCATACTTGTCCATGATCGTGTTGATTTTCGTCTTGAGTAACCATCTTGTACTCATGTTTTTTTGGTCTCCATTGGGCCTTTTCTGTGTGGCAGCATCATCGAGTTTCCCTTGTTTAGAGCATCTAAGTTGTGTCATCATCGCATCCATGGAGTCTATCTCGAGTCCATTTGTATCCCGCTATAGTCCTCCATCCTTCATTTCTTGGTTCCTCTCTCGTGTCGCACATTATGGCCTTTAGTCCTCCTGTCCCCTATCCCTTATGATATTGTGTCAGTCGTTGCCAGGTCATCCATGCCCTTTATGCTCTAACAAGGGAATTCATTCATTCGCTACTCAGTACCCCCCCTTTCATCATCATCCCTAATGTCAGTCTGTCAGTCTCTCTACTATTTTCTCTCGTGCCTTAGTTGAGGATTCCTCATTGCCTCACCTATGGCGGACCTCCTTCTGTCGACATCAGATCATTCATTCTAGAAGACAGGTCTAGAGGGCAGTGTACCTTGGTTCCAGCTTCCACTCTTGTTCGGTGCCTCAGATCAGGCAAAGAGACTCCTTATTACCCTTTGACTTGATTGTTTATTAGCTCCAACTCTTTATAGCATGATCGAGATCTATATACTTGATGGTTTAGTGATGCAGCAAATGATACCAGTGATTCCCGGGTGTGTGTGAGAAGTTTCAGCCCTCATGAGGGCGTGGGCCTATAGGTATCCCCCCACATGCCCGGATGACCTCTTCATTACAGACTTTTATGCAGCTCCATAGATTTGATGACGTCAGCCTTGGCCGCTTGCAGTGCCTTTTTGTTTGGATGTATCAGTCATATTTTCAGGGGCATTTGGGTTGTATTTGTATCTCATGTACTCAGATATTATTGTATAAGTCCTGGCTATTATCCCAGGCACAGTATGTATGTGGGATTCATTTTCATATTTTTATATGGCTCATGTTTATGCCAGCATGTACTATGTAGTTCAGTCCCTTGTTTACTGGATGCATTATTCTTTGTACTTTGTCTCGGCGGGCATAGGTATGCCTCCCCCGCCGCCTATAGCACAGGTAATCACTCATAAATGAGACTTGTTGCACTTGTAAGTATCACCTCCTTAGGGTCTAGTTCTCTAGCACTTCAGTCTACCTTATATTTCTCTCTCTGACTTCCCCTTCAGTGTCTAGTGATTGAGTTCTTACAACGTACTTTGGTCATACGATTAGCTCCTAACGCTCGCACGCTGGGGGGAAATCTGTTACACCATTTTTTTTTATTCTAACCTGTTACTATTAGATTGACCTAAGTACACCATGTAAGACCAATTTTATCGTAAGTAAAATTTCTTTCACTATGAAAAATAACTTAGTAAACCACCTTTATTAAGTTTTTTATGGTCTAAATAGGAAACCCCACAAGGAAATATTAAATAAATCTACATTTGTTTGATTTTCCTCAAGGAATACTTTTTTAAACAACATTTTAATTAATATTCCTGGTCATATTTAACCCAAAATAGGAAAATTAATTAGATAAACCACTATTTATCTTGATATTATATAATGACACTCTGTTATGAAACTTGGATGCATTTCTGCAAATTGTTCAGAGTCTTCCATTAGTGAAGTGACTTGGTCTTTAGCATGGATGATGTTGTAATGTGACTGGTCTCCCAGTGGAGTCTTTTAGTCATTTAGGAACTGTGGAGTCGCCAGGTGGAGGGTTTTAAATGTCTCAAGAAGGTTTACTATCCACCATTGTATACGACAATAACCTGTACAGCTAGGTTTTTGGAGTTTTGGGCAGATAGAGTTTTTGTAGCGGCTTTAAAGCTTCTACGGTTGTCATAGTAAAGAAGCTCGGAAGTAGTGTGTTTAAAAGGCCAAAAAGATAAGACAACATCAGAACCACTTTTAGATCTCAGGATCTAGCCCTCCTGGATCCATAGAGGGATCTCTCTATAAATACAAAGAATGATATATCTTTGAAGCTCAAAATGAGGTATTAGGCTAGGTATGAAGCACAAGTGGTTTTTGAATGATTTGGTTGTTGGGTTGGAGATCATTAACTGAGAAGGTTAAATGGAATGAAAAGGAACAAAGTTGCAGGAAATTTCGGCAAAAGAGGATAGGTCAAGAAAGTGTCATCCATTGGGCTATGGAGTCATGAAAGTGGATTACTTGCATAACAACTAACCAAGGCTCTCCATAGGGCAAGTCATCTATACCAAAGGATCTTTTCAAATAGATGGTGGGATGGAACATTAAGGGATGAAGTGAAAGAAGGAAAGAAACCGAAGTGCAGTCTATAGATCAGGTAAGGGATTTTATCCTATCCTGCTTTGACATACCTCAAATGAAACTCTCAATGAAGACACAAAGGGCAGCTTAAGATCAAATCAAAGGTCATTTAACTCCAGATCTGCTTTCAGCATACTCTCAAGGGAAAAACAGTTAAGATTTAAGACAGAGCAAGGCCTAAGATCAGAGAAGGATTTTGAACCTTCAATGCTTTTGACACTCACTCAAAGGGATCTTAGAAAGGCCAATCTGTTGGAAAAGGACCCCAGTGGATAGGGATAACTCTAAATCCCTGGTATCCCAATTCTTCCAGCTTAAACCCAACAAGAACATCTAAGCAACAAACTCCAGATTCATACATCAGTAAGCATGGGCTAGACAAACATCTTTGACTGGTTAAATTATATGAATTTTCTCCTAGATACACAATCAGCAAAAAAAATCAAAGATAAGAAGAGCAGGAAAGCATTAGGGTACCATGTGGGGGTATATCCTAAGCCAGATTTATTGATTCTTATCAGAGAATAATGAACAATATGATTAAAATGAAATAAGACAGGAAAAAATCACCCGTAATATAGACTAGGATCCTGTGAAATTGCTTATTCAATTGATGTGAAAAACTAGTCACATACTCTGAGCTCAATGGCTATTACAGTCCAAACTTTCTCCTCCCAGCCTACTAAATTACAAACTACTCAGCTACTTACCCCAATAACTGTTCTAACAGTCGAATGAATCCCTACAACTAACAACAACCACCTTTACAATATGTTCTTCGGTAGTTCTTATAGGAGAATGAGTAACTGCGGTAGAAAATGTACATTTAATTGATTCATTAAGATAGAGTGGAGGAAGTATTCATGCCCACTCTGTTTAATGGCTCTGCCTCGATTGTGTTTACTTGGTAGTCTGATTCGAAGTCTCTGTCAGGCTGACCATAGCCTCAGATGTGTTCTTTGAAGTCCTCTCTGATTGTATGGTACTCTATTCTCTCTTCTGAAGCAAGTAAGGTGACTGAAGGTCTTCTGGGCTTCCATGCTTCCATAACTGATGTTCTGACAGTTTAGAAGCTTCTGTCAGTGAAATATCTTTAAGGGCTCAAGGAGGCATGGAGAACGTTATCGGGAGGTGTCCTTTCTAGAGGAAAAGTGCTTTGCTGATGTAAAAACATAGATATGACCTTTTTGTGCGCTTTAGGCCTTATTAGACCTCTTAATTCTCTTCATGATCTTTATCTGTGTCTTGTTCCTTTGATCACGGGATTAAGGCCTTAAATATTCAATAAATAGCCTAAACCTTTAATCTGTCTCTCCTACTTCTGCGATGATCATCTCTGCGCTCTGAGTCACAGTGACCGTGACTGTAGAGACAAAGTGAATTTCTCACTCTGCAAACCCTGCACAATGCAATAAACTCATTACAAAATCTAGGGAGTGGTGAAAGACTGCTACAGAGGCCTGTGGAACAGTGGTGGAAATGGTGGAGGCAGTGAGAAAACAGATGAAAACACTGCAAAATGGTGAAGAAATAGAGTTAACGAAGGTTTGGTGTAAAAATGGTTTCGGGCCATCCGATTAGGTAAGTTACCAGTGATCAACGGTCGAGATTGGCTGACGGAGGTGTTAATATTAATTTAGGCGGAGAAAGAGGCCTTTAGTGTAAAACATAAAGGTTGAAGGTTTGGGCGAATACAAAGGAAAACAAGTTAAATCGAATGAAATTGAAGGAGATTAAGTGGTGGGACTTAGAGGGTGGAGGGCGATTTATTGTGGGCCGTTAGATCTCAGGAGGAGATCAACGGCAAAGATCCTTGGATGAAACTCTTTGGAAGGTCCGATGACAGAACATGGATGAAAACACGATCGAATGAGGGACGTAGATCTAGATCGAACGGACGATCACGATTGGATCGGGGATCACCAATCAGGGGAGACAGAGGGTGGCGCTTAAAATTTCTTGCAATTGGTGATGATGCGATTTTGCGCCGGTTGTTGGATCGCGAAAGGGATCAACGATGGAGATCTGATCGGAGGGGAGGAAATGAAGGGCACAAGAGCGGAGCGGGAGAAATGAGAACCATTGATCTCAAGAGATCAATGGTGGAGATCTAATCGCATTGGAGCAAGGCAGGGGGCCAAAACTCTGATGGTTGATGCTGCAATTACACCAGGGCCATTGGATTTGTGTAAGATCAATGGTTACGATTGGATCAGAGATCGCTAATTGGGGAAAATAGGAAGTGGCACACTAAGACTTTCCGATTGGTGATGATGCGATGTTGCGATGGCCGTCGAATCTAGCGGGGAGATCAACGGTCTACAGTCAGTCGGAGGGGTAAATAAAGGGAAGCGATGGGTGGACAAAGGCAAGGCACGCTGGTCGTTGATCTAATGTAGATCAACGGTGGAGATTGTGGTGGGAGCCAATAGACCAAAACTTCATCGCATCGGAACTTTTCAACTTAACAAAGGAAATGCGCACACCGCAAACTTCCGATTGCGATTAGCGCCCGTGCTTTAACGCCTGGTCCTGGGCACGGGTTATATGGGGGGAAGTGGTTAAGGGGCTTAGCCGAAAGGGGCTTAGGCCTAATATATGGTGAAAGTGAGTTGTAGGCCTAAAAACAACGTTTTTTAAGGCTAAACAGTGGTTCCGGTAGGGGAATAAAGGGATTTTTTCACCAAATGAAGGGATTCACATGGTTTAAAAAGGGGAATTTGATGGTTTAGAAGACTTAGGAAGGGATTTTGGGGGTTTTTAGGGGAATTTTAAGAAGGGAAAAAATGGGTTAAAATGGGAAATTTTCAGGGATAAAGGGGGCAGATGGAGGCTTTCTTTGAGCACAATTTTTTCACAAACAGTGAGGTTTTTTTGATGGAAACAGCAATGAAGAAATTTTCAAAGGTGAAGGACACATAGAGGCTTCAAGAATGAGAGATTTTCAGAGGAAATGTATCTCTTGAAGGCTCAAAAGCATTTTAGCCACCTATTTGCTTGTCAAAAAATTCATAGGTGGCTAACAGTGGCTCCACATGGGGATGGAATCTTCTTGAAGGTGTCAAGAATTCAGAAAATAATATTTGGAGTAGGCCAGATGCTTGGTACTTGACACATCCTTTTCTTCTTGGATCAGCTGCCGCAAATCATGCAGACGTCATATCAGCAGTAATATTCTCCCAAACAACTACCTACCCATACTATTGTCCTAACGTTTTTTGTTCTGGGTGCATTTGGACTGCAGACCCTTTACATCATCAATTTTTTGCAGACAGGAAAATAAAACTATTCTACTGCTACCCTTATTACTTCATGAGACCAGATTAAACAGTTGGCCTCATAGCTTCTCTACCTAAACTAATATCTGCTAGGATTAAACTATCTAGCAGATTTCTTTCTCTACATTCTAAGACAAAAATTGAAAAATAGTCAAGCCAGGATTAGACTATCTGGCTTACTGTGGGCCATGGCATAAAGACAAAAATTTTCATGGACTGAAACTTTGCATAAATAAAAAACAACAGACGAAATTCTCACAAGTTGAGCTTTATTGCGATTCCTACCTACCCTACTCTAACTTGGAAATCTCTGATGCTCTAGGTGATACAGTAATGCCACTGCAGCCATTCAAGCATTAAAAAAATAGGATAAAAGAACTAACTGCTTGTCAGAGATAACCATAGGGTACTATGCATGTGGATCTTCAAAACCAAGGTCACCATCAGTGGTGACCACTCCTGATGTATTTGGCCTCTGAAAAGGATCAATGCTGGAGGACATGAGCCAATCAGGGCCTCCATGTACTCTGCCATAGGAACAATGAACATATGATGTACACTTTCTTCTTTTAGGCCTTCCATGACTGGTAGGCTATCTGCATCCTTGACAGATTTGATCACTGCGTCTTCAGTGTGGCTCTTGAAAGTCCAATCATCTTCTTCCTGCACATCGAAAGGTAGTGGAATCTCTTCTTTCTTAGGGGGAGGGAGACTTTCCAAAAATGCTTTGGGGTCTCTGAATTGATATGATTTTTCTTGTGAATTCAATATTTCAATCTCAGCTTCATATCTTTCAACCACCAATTCTAAGAAAATTTTCTTAAGCACGGGTTTGAATTTTGAGCTGAGATAGATAGCCCCTGGAAGGTCCTCCCATTCCATTTTTTCCAATTCACTTGATATTATATAATGACACTCTGCTATGAAACTTGGATGAATTTCTACAAATTTTCCAGAGTTTTCCATTAGTGAAGTGACTTGGTCTTTAGCATGGATGATGTTGTAATGCGACTGGTCTCCCAGTGGAGTCTTTTAGTCATTTAGGAACTATGGAGTCACCAGGTGGAGGGTTTTAAATGTCTCAAGAAGGTTTACTATCCACCACAGTGATTTACTACCAAACCAAGGCTACTATGTATTTTCGAGTTCCTCTAAGAGATAAAGCCAGTGAGAAAGCACTAAGCTCCCCAAACAGAAGTCGCCATTATGTGTTGGGGTTCCTATGTTTTCGTTGTGTCATGTCACCAAAAATAAGACAACATCATAACCACTTTGGATCAGATTCAGCCCTCCCGATCCGTGTAGAGACATCTCTATGTGCAAAAGAATGATATATATTTGAAGCTCAAAATGAGGTATTAGGCTAGGTATGAAGCACAAGGGGTTTTTGAATTATTTGGTTGTTGGGTTGGAGATCATTAACTAAGAAGGTTAAATGGAATGAAAAGGAACAAAGCAGCAGGATGTTTCGGCAAAAGAGGATATGTCAAGAAAGTGTCATACATTGGGCTATGGAGTCATGAAAGGGGATTACTTGCATAAAAACTAACCAAGGCTCTCCATAGGGAAAGTCATCTATACCAAAGGATCTTTTTAGATAGATGGTGGGATGGAACATTAAGGGATGAAGTGAAAGAAGTAAAGAAACCCAAATGAAATCTATAGATCAGGTAAGGGCTTTTAACCTATCATGCTTTGACATACCTCAAAGGAAACTCTCAATGAAGACACAAAGGGCAGCTTAAGATCAGATCAGAGGTCATTTAACTCCAGATCTACTTTCAACATAATCTCAAGGGAAAAACAATTAAGATTTAACATAGAGCAAGGCCTAAGATCAGAGAAGGACTTTGAACCTTCAATGCTTTGGACACTCTCTCAAAGGGATCTTAGAAAGGCCAATTTGTTGGAAAAGGACCCCAATGGACAAGGCTAACTCTAAATCCCCGGTATCCCAATTATTCCAGCTTAAACCCAACAAGAACATCTAAGCAACAAACTCCAAATTCATACATCAGTAAGCATGGGCTAGACCAACATCTTTGACTGGTTAAATTATATGAATTTTCTCCTAGATACACAATCAGCAGAAAACATCAAATATAAGAAGAGCAGGAAAGCATTAGGGTACCATGCGGGGGTATATCCTAAGCCAGATTCACTGATTCTTATCAGAGAATAATGAACAGTATGATTAAAATGAAATAAGATAGGAAAACATCACCCGTAATATAGACCAGGATCCTGTGAAATTGCTTGTTCAATTGATGTGCAGAACCAGTCACATACTCTGAGCTCAATGGCTATTACAGTCCAAACTTTCTCCTCCAAGCCTACTAAATTACAAACTACTCAGCTATTTCCCCCAATAAATTTTCTAACAGTTGAATGAATCCCTACAACTAACAACAACCACCTTTACAATATGTTCTTCAGGAGTTCTTATAGGAGAATGAGTAACTGTGGTAGCAGATGTACATTTAATTGATTCATTAAGACAGAGTAGAGGAAGTATTCATGCCCACTCTATTTAATGGCTCTGCCTCGATTATGTTTACTCAGTAGTTTGATTCGAAGTCTCTGTCAGGCTGACCATAGCCTTAGATGTGTTCTTTGAAGTCCTCTCTAACTGTATGGTACTCTGTTCTGTCTTCTGAAGCAAGTAAGGTGACTGAAGGTCTTCTGGGCTTCCATGCTTCCATAATTGTTGTTCTGACAATTTAGAAGCTTTTGTCAGTGAAATATCTTTAAGGGCTCGAGGAGGCATGGAGAACGCTGTCGGGAGGTGTCCTTTCTGGAGAAAAAGTGTTGTGCTGATGTAAAAACATAGATATGAACTTTTTTTGTGCTTTAGGCCTTATTAGGCCTCTTAATTCTCTTCATGATCTTTATCTGCGTCTTCTTCCTTTGATCACGGGATTAAGGCGTTAAATATTCAATAAAGAGCCTAAACCTTTAATCTCTCTCTGCTGCTTCTGCAATAATCATCTCTGCGCTCTGAGTCACAGTGACCCTGACCATAGAGACAGAGTGAATTTCTCACTCTGCAAACCTTGCACAATGCAATAAACTCATTACAAAATCCAGGGAGTGGTGAAAGACTATTGCGGAGGCCTGTGGAAAGGTGGCGGAAATGGTGGAGGCAGCGAGAAAACGGATGAAAACATTGTATAATGGTGAAGAAATAGAGATAACGAAGGTTTGCTGTAAAAATGGTTCTGGGCCGTCCGATTAGGTAAGGCACCGATGATCAACGGTTGAGATTGGCTGACAGAGGTGTTAATATTAAGTTAGGCGGAGAAAGAGACATTTAGTGTAAAACATAAAGGTTTAAGGTTTGGGCGAATACAAAGGAAAACAAGTTAAATCGAATGAAATCAGAGGAGATTAAGTGGTGGGACCTAGAGGGCAGAGGACGATTGATTGTGGGCCGTTAGATCTCAGGAGGGGATCAACGGCGAAGATCCTCGGATGAAACTCTTTGGAAGGTCCGATGACAGAACATGGATGAAAACGCGATGGAATGAGGGCTGTAGATCTAGATCGAACAGACGGTCACGATTGGATAGGGGATTGCCAATCGAGGGAGACAGAGGGTGGCGCTTAAAATTTCTTGCAATTGGCGATGATGCGATTTTGCCCCAGCCATTGGATCCCGAAAGGGATCAACGGTGGAGATTTGATCGGAGGGGAAGCAATGAAGGGCACAGGAGCAGAGCGTGGGAAATGAGAACCATTGATCTCAAGAGATCAATGGCGGAGATCTAATTGCATCGGTGCAAGGCAGGGGGCCAAAACTCCGATGGTTGATGCTGTGATTACACCAAGGCCGTTGGATTGGTGGAAGATCAACGGTTTCGATTGGCGATAATGCGATGTTGCGATGGCCATCGGATCTGGCGAGGAGATCAACGGTGTACAGTCAGTCGGAGGGGTAAATAAAGAGAAGTGATGGGCGGAGAAAGGCAAGGAACGCTGGCCGTTGATCTAATGTAGATCAATGGTGGAGATTGCGGCAGGATCCAATATTATACCAAAACTTCATCGCATCGGAACTTTTCAACTTAACAAAGGAAATGCGCACATCGCAAACTTCCGATTGTGATTACCGCCTGGGCTTTAGCGCCTAGTTCTGGGCGCGGGTTATATGGGGGGAAGTGGTTAAGGGGCTTAGCCGAAAGGGGCTTAGGCCTAATATATGGTGAAAGTGAGTTTTAGGCCTAAAAACAACATTTTTTAAGGCTAAACAGTGGTTCCGGCAGGGGAATAAAGGGATTTTTTCACCAAATGAAGGGATTCACATGGTTTAAAAAATGGAATTTGATGGTTTAGAAGACTTAGGAAGGGATTTTGGGGGTTTTCAAGGGAATTTTAAGAAGGGAAAAAAGGGGTTAAAATGAGAAATTCGCAGGGATAAAGGGGGCAGATGGAGGCTTTCTTTGAGCACAATTTTTTCACAAACAGTAAGGATTTTTTGATGGAAACAGCAATGAAGACCTTTTCGAAGGCGAAGGACACACAAAGGCTTCAAGAATGAGGGATTTTCAGAGGAAATGTATCTCTTGAAGGCTCAAAAGAATTTTAGCCACCTGTTTGCTTGTCAAAAAATTCATAGGTGGCTAACACCTACCACTATCATAATATAAACTAATACTTTGTTCAAAGAAAATTAAAAGCATTAACTTATGCAAATAAATGATGATATTTTAATAAATCCAAGATATTTATTAAATAATAATATTGTAATAAATCTAAGATATTTTAGAAATCCAAGATAGTTATTAAATAATAATATTTTAATAAAACTAAGATATTTTAGAAATCCAAGATATTTATTAAAAGAGGATATTTTAATACATATCTTGAAAGGAGTTTGTATATAAAAGGAGAAGGGGGGGAAACTTGATGGGCATGGGTGAGTGAGGTGGGAAAACTGACCTGGATGCTGTCAGAGGAGTTCTAACAGCGTGAGACATGAGCAATGAGTTCTAACGGAGTCATGGAGTGATCTTGATTGTTATTGGAGTTTTGGGCACGGGGGCCAGAAGACTTGTCTTCTAGATTTGGGGACCGAAGAGGTTGACCTTAGATAGGCTGGGAGGAAAATGTTGGTTTGGTAACGGGAGCTGGAGCCATGGTGGATCAGGAACCTCTTCAAACACGGTTCCAGGTAAGTATTAAATAGTCAATTGATATATATTCTTCTTCAAAAATCTCACTCTGGATTGTGTAGTATAAATTATGTTAATGATTGTAAATTGTGAAAATTGAGGTTTTTTCAAATAAATATTTCAATAAACTACTTAAAGAAATTGGTTAAATATCCATGTCAACTAATATGTTTCAATATGTTCAATATGAACTAATTATGTATATTGATTATAGGAAAATATTTCAATATTCAAAAGAAAGAAGTAATAAATAGATAAAATAATTATCTACGTATTAAGAAAATAAAAATGTGTAATTCGTTCAATTATTAATGTAAATTTGATGTAGTATTTAAGAAATATTGTGACTAATAAAAATATTCAATGCAATTCATCAATAAAATATTTCAATATATATGGTTAAGTAATATTGACATGTATTTAAAAAACTATATTAATAATAGAAAAAAATTTAGATTTGTTGAAAAGCCAAATTTAAGTTGTCTAGTCTACATAATCCAAATGTCTAAGAAAAATTTCATGGTATTCTCTCAATTTATGATTTTAAAAATGTAATTAAATGGTGAAAAATCTCTCTCTCACACACTCACACACACACACACACACACACACACATATATCATGATAGAAATCAAAATTTTTTATGTACAATTTTTTTTTCAAGTTTTGCACTCTAAAAGTGGTTTTCATATCAAGAGATTTGTTCATTCTAGGAGCATGGTAGATCCATGGTTGAGATGGATTTATACCGCTATTAACTTCAAATTAGTGTAAAGTTTAGTTTCAAGTGTAAAATTTAAAAATGTTTGCACATTAAGAGATTGGGTCTTACTTGGCATGTCACATAGATTTGGGGTTAACATGGATCTATACAACTTGTGTGTGTGCCGCCATGGGCCAAATTCATGCTAAGTATGGAAGGAATGTCACATTGAAATATTTTACTCAACATTTATATTAAAATATTTTATTTTCACAATTAGGTTGGGCCTAGGCAGAGACCAACCGAAATTAATTTCCCCCAAGGTAGCTTCCATCCTCAACTACTCCTCATGATGTTTGAAGCTAAGACTTGGTAAAGACTAATCCACACAACAAATTGATCTACACCTAAATAAGTATATTTTTAAATACATGTATTGCTCATAGTGGGAAGTATAAAGCATGTATCCATGGGATAGAATATCTTTCTCTCTCTATGGATATATACATATTTCAATTAAGGTTATCTCTGGTGGTTGGGAGGAAGGAATGAAATCTTCCCCCCCCCCGCCTAGTTCAATTCCTGCAAGTGTATATGTCAACTTCATATTAAATCATTAAAGATATTATACAATATCTCTTGAGCAAAAAAGCATTTATCAATGAAATAAGAACCCCCTCTCTCTAATCCATATATTGTTTTTATTCATATTTTTTAAATTTTATATATCAATTCCATATTAAGAATTGAACAAGTTACACATCTCCCTATCATTATTCACTAGAATATATATATATATATATATATATATATATATATATATATATATATATATATATATATATATATATATATATATATATATATATATAACTCACCTATATTTTTTTTTAATATTTTTGAAATACCATATATTAGTTTCATATTAATAAATGAATAAGTTGCACATCTCTCTATCCCCCACGGAGGAAGATGAACAACGTAGGTGATATGTCATAGCATGGGTTGGAGCATCCTCTCTAGGCTATATAATGGTAATTTTTGAAGTATGGATATCCATGTGGGTTGATGCTTAATTAGGTAATTATTTTATTGAGAGAGAATAAGTAAATTGAAGGTATCTAAGAAAAGTAAATGGGTTTTGGAAAACAAATCATGCTGAGTGAATAATGAATCTTGGGATTTAGATGGAGGAATTGAACCGATGACTTACAAATTACCATGGTGTTTCTCTAACGTTGAGCTAAAATATCTTCCTTGTCATATATTAATGAGTGAGTCTACTACACTAATGAATAAAAAATTAGATGTTCATGATCCATGTTTCTTTATAAATATCAAGTTGAATACATATTAGTTGCTTGTAGGTTTACATGAGAGGAGTGTAAGGATGGTCATACTAGAAAATCTCAATTGAGTTGATGTGAAGCAAATAGAAACAAGTTATGCCTAAAAACATTTGTTGAATATACGTGAGTCCTTCCATCTATTTTATGGGTTTGTCATTGTAATAAGCCTTAATCCACCTTTATTATTAAAACTAAGGCCTTTTCCCTTGCTATAAACAAATAGAAACAAGTTATGCCTAAGAACATTTGTTGAATATACGTGAGTCCTTCCATCTATTTTATGGGTTTGTCATTGTAATAAGCCTTAATCCACCTTTATTATTAAAACTAAGGCCTTTTCCCTTGCTATAAACAAATCTAGATGTAGGAACTTATGAAGTCACAACAAGTATTCTAATAATACATAAACTAGTGGAAGGAAGAGATGCGACTAACAACATTCCCCAAATAGAAATAATAATGAGTGAAGACTACCAATACAAACAGAGAATATAAGACTAATTCCTTAGCCCAAATGTCTAGAGCAAAGTAGTGTCATCCTCAGGACACTACACCTCAATCTAGAGCTCTTGAATATGCAATATTCCACTATGCAACTAAATAGGGGAAATATGCTCAATTTTTTAGTTTAATTGTAATTTTTTGTCACATGTTAAACGTTCTTTCTCACAAGTACTCCTCCTCGCAACTAATGGAATTATTTCTTTCTGGTCAATTCCTAATGAGTTTGTGTGGCTTTGGTAAGTTTACTCTCCAATCCTACACCAGGTAAACTAATGTGGTTTTACTATAAAATGACTAATTCTTCTTATATTAAATGTGTACTAAAATTACAAAAGAATATGGCTATATGATGAAATGATAAACTAAATTTCATGGCTTCCATCCAATGTCGATACATTATTACCAACTTATGTTATTAGTTCAACGATTAAACATTCGATCATTTGTCCAAACAATTAATCTTAAAAAATACATGAAGACATAATAAATGCGAATCCAAAATACCTACGGTGTCTTCAAATATTCTCAGGCCAGTCTGTCTGTTAACCTGGAGCTTTATCCATATACGTGGACAAGATTTAAAAGTTTTTGCTGCACTTTCACTAGCTACTTATTTCAAAAAGAATATGACAACACCTCGCATACAACACCGGCAAGTTGGATAAATAATCGTTAGATTCGATCAAAGTGGGTTCAACATTAAATTCGAAGGAAGTCGGATCTTACTCATAAGGCACTATACCTCTTTTCCCTGGGGATTATCCTCGGGATCAAAAGCTAACAATCTTTCCAAGAGTCTCAACGGCGATGGGCGTGGATTTAGAAATCCTGGAAGAGAGATCTAAGTTGTTTTTTGCGCACATTGCTCATGTACCTACTAGCTTTCTCATTGCAAACCTACAGGAAAAATCATTTCATGTTATGCAGTTCGATATTTATGTTTGTTATATCCTGATATAAAAGTTTTAACGAGCTGAGGCTATAATACGAAGAGCACTGATGAGATAGATGCATTGAAGAGATATCCTGATGGGAATTTAATACCAGGGATGGTATGATACTTCCTCTAAATCAAGAAATGAGCATTCCTTCTTGTAATTTGGTTTTGTGACAGTCATAATTGAACTTCTAGCAAATGACAATTTATGACGACCTTGTAATGAGAGTCTCGGGCAGTAATCACTAATTAAACATGTCATAGATAAAGGATTAGCTAAATCGTATCATAAATACTATCAAACATTTTGCTACTCCAGTTGTAAAAGGTGCACTTAGAATCCCCCATTTGTGGTGTTTGAAATTTCTGCATATTGAACTGAACTGTGTGACGTTCAATATAGTGGACACTTTTTTAAACATTTCTAAATTCACTTCAAACATTTTGCTACTTCAGTTGTAAAAGGTGCACTTAGAATCCCCCATTTGTGGTGTTTGAAATTTCTGGATATTGAACTGAACTGTGTGACGTTCAATATAGTGGACACTCTTGTTAAACATTTCTAAATTCACTTAATAAATTATTGTAAAAACCTTCATAATTAAACAAAAAAATTACTGATCTAAAATTAAATGTCTACGCTCAACTTAAATTTCTATGATCGAGGAGGGTAAGCCATACATCTGAACAGTGTAACTATTTTAACTCACATTATGAATCATAAAAGGCTACAAATGTAAGCAGTTGCTTTGGGTATTAATATTAGATTTATACTCGAAACTTACACATTAACCAGGCAGAAGCAAACTTAGAAGCTGCAGAGTGGCAGCAAATACAGAGGTTCTTTAAAGTCTAGGTCGATTGGAATAACCATCATGCAAGTACTGGGTTTCTCGTAGTAATAAGGAAACAATTTTCATCCTTGGTAGTTACCTTGGCATTGTGCTGGAGATTGGCATCCTACAGCATCTCTATCACCCTCTTCGTTGATAGCCTGTTCATGGGTGGGGAACTGGTGCAAAGGATTATTACTTTCTGAACCATTCTCATTTTCTCCTCAAAGCAACCAACAAGCTTGAGATCCAACCCTTACTACAATATTTATTTTTTACTCTATTATTGCATATCCAATTTCACAAGATCATTGTCTTTTACCAAGTTTTGATCTGACAGGCTCCTGCTGGCTATGTACAAATACAGATTTAACCTGTATTGTAAATAAACCTATCTTCTATAAAACAAAACAGAAAAGAAATTTATACTATTATTGTTATATTGAATTTATAAGCTGGTGCTCAGTATTTATAACGATGAAAAAGGATATGCAATATCAAAAAATAACTAGTAACAACTGAGTGGATAAAAATGCCATACCTACATCAACTTAAACTTATAATTAACAATAATTGACACAAATTATGACGCATTGAAAAAACTATAACGCTAACTTGGTTGCTAGTTGCAAGATCAGCATTCCCAACGCTTCAAATATAGCTGTCACTTTATTTGCTGGAGCGTGTAGGCATACTCTGCACATCACATGCAAATCTATGAAGTACTGTGTAGAAATATTTCAAAATCTAAAGGAAAGAAAGTTTAACAGAAGATTGGCTTCCTATTCCAATTGAAAAACAAACTAACCGATTCAAGTAGAAAACATAAAAAAAAATTAAATCCATTAATAAAATAATCACATTATAACAAATAACAACCTGAGCGCAAATCAGTAACAAATGTACCAAACGCAGGATACAACAATATTAATGAAAATCCTAACATCAATATCAAGTTCAGAGTCAATATTAATGAAAATCGTAATATCAATATCAAGTTCAGAGTGAAGCAGTTACTGTAAAATTCAATTTTACGTTGGAACAAGCACAAGAAGAGCAGTTAATATATTAGAAAGGAGATTAAAACTTGGAGAGGAGTCTGAAGGTATTTATGTGAGATTTTGAGATACAAAGATTTATATTTGCAAAACAATGAACAAACTTGCAAGAGAACGAAGGAGTGAGTAAGAATGGAGAAAATAATGAAAGTAATTCATCAATATTAGTTTTGGAATCAATACATAAAAGCAACTAATTTAAGTTTAGTTGTACATGCAATAGCTATGGATAGTTAAAGCTAACTGAAGCTAAGTGTGCTTTATGTTCTGCTAATGTGCACATGCGCCACATTCAAGCACTATGTTAACTAACTAAGCCAAGTGCACATCGCATGTATGCACTCGAGTTAACTAGCTAAAAACAAGTGCACGTCACATGCAATATCTAGAGTTGAACTAAAGTTAATTAAGTTAACTATGTGCATGTAAAGCACTCAAGTTAACTAGCTAAAGACAAGTGCACATTGCATGCAATCTCTAGAGTTCAACTAAAGCTAATCTAGATGCATTTACACTAACACCCCCCCTAAGTGTAACATAGGTGAGTGTGATGCAAAATGAATGAGTCCAAGCAACAAGACCATTTTAGGTACCCATATACAATGCATAAAAAGGAGAAAAGAGGAAAACCCAGTGGGAAGAAAAAACCCCCCTCAAAATATAATGCAAAAGTAGAGAAAAGACAACTGTTAGGCAGTCGTGTCCTTCACCCCAAGACGATCTCGCAGGAATAGAAACTTCTGCTCAGTGAAATTCTTGGTGAAGATATTAGCAGTTTGCTCGAAACTATGACAGTACTGAAGATCGATGATCCCACCATGAATGAGTTCTATAATGAAGTGCATGTGGATCTCGATGTGTTTGGTCCGTTGCCGTTGCACTAAATCTCTGCAAAACTTTAACGTACTTTTATTATCGCACAAGATAACAGTTGGACGATGGACACTGGTGACTGATTCCAAGCTCAGATAGGAAATGTTGTAGCCAAATGGCTTGAATAGTGGCATTGACTTCTCCTTTATACCCGGCCTCTGTTGATGATAGAGCAATGGCAGCCTGCTTCTTTCTTGACCAACAATTTGGGCCAGATCCCAAACTAAGTACATAATCAGAGGTCGACTTGCGATCAATGTTGTCGCCATCCCAATCTGAATCTATGAACCCAATGAGATTTAAAGAACAGTTGGGTGCATAATGAATCCCGTAGGCAATTGTCGCATGGACATATCGAATGATGCACTTTGCAGCTTTCTAATGTAACTTATGTGGCTCCTGCATGTATCTGGAAACTGCTTCTTCGACATATGAGAGATCAGAACGGGAGTGAGTGAGATAAAGAAGACTTCCCACAAGATGACGGTACAATGTGCAATCAACCAATGGTGTATCTTGGCCATTCTCAAGCTTTATCTCTGATAAGAAATGTGTGGTTGTTGGCTTGCAATCACTCATGTGAAATCGTTCCAAAAAATCTCTAACATACTTTGGTTGAGAAATGGTAATCCCATAACCACTCTGGTTGATCTCTAGTCCAAGGAAGAAATTTAGCAAGCCCATGTCTGTCATAGAAAATCGCTTATGCAATGCAGTTTTAATCTTAGTAATGACAGAAGCTGAACTACCTGTTATCAAAAGATCATCTATGTAGAGTACTATGATCAGCAAGGAGTCAATTTTATTTAAAAAATAAACATTGGAATTAGATTTGCAGCGTACAAACTTTTGAGATAAGAAATAAGAATCCATCTTTTCATACCATGCTCTAGGTGCCTGCTTGTGGCCATAGAAAGACTTCTTTAGTTTGTATACCAGAGATGAATTGTGCATGTATCCCTATGGCTGCTCCATGTAGATTTCCTCTTCGAGATCACTGTGAAGAAAGGCATTCTTCACATCCATATGATGCGCCTCTCATCCTCTTGCTGAAAACCTTTTGCTACCAACCATGCCTTATATCGACTAACTTGGTCATTTACTACTTTCTTGGTCCGATAAACTCACTTGCACCTCACAAGTTTACGATTGGAAGGTATCGGAACCAAATCCCAAGTCTGGTTCTCAATGAGAGAGTTATATTCATCATCCATTGCTGCTTCCCATTCAAGATGCCCAGTTGCTTTTGCATAAGTCTGTGGATCAGATGCATGCATGTGCATGCATGGCTCCATAGCTAAGAGTGCTTACGGATCTTCCTCAAACTGAGGTATAGAAGCAGAATCATTAAGGATATCACTCATGCTACGCCATTTTTGTGTTGAAGGTGGTCGAGAATCTTCCGAACTACATGCGGAAGTATGATCTCGATGTTCAACAACTGGCAGTCCAACAAGTGTCATAGGAAAAGACTCATATTCATTAGAATTCTGATCTGAAGTTTCATCTGCATACTTATCAATGAGTGGTGATGGAAACTTGGTAATAAATTCATTTGTTGGTGCATGCAAAATATCTTCATCAAACTTTACACTCCTTTCAATAAAGAACTCTTCAGTCTTGATATCAAGAATCTATACCCTTTGACTTCATCAGAATATCCAACAAACATGCATGATTTACTTTGAGGCTCCAACACCTTTCTCTTCTCTGTAGGAATGCGGGACCATGCTCAAGATCCAAAAATGCGGAAATGACTGACTTCAGGTTGCATGCCAGTCCAAGCCTCAAAAGGTGTTTTTCTAGTAACAGATTTATGAGGAGATATGTTCTGGATGTATGAGGCACAATTGATAGCTTCAGCCCACAATTTTGACGAAGAGATCTTGCATGCAACATGCAATTGGCCATCTCTTTCAAACATCGATTCTTCCTTTCAACCACACCATTTTCTGTGGAATGTAAGGAACTATATACTGCAACTGTATGCCTGCTTCATTAAAAAGATTCTTCATATCTTTGTTGACATATTCCATCCCATTATCTGTGCGGAGTATCTTGATGCATTTTCCAGAGTGATTTTCCGCATGCGCTTTGAAAATCTTTAGATGTTGAAAAACTTCATACTTGAGTTTCAAGAAGTAAACACAAGTGAATCTCGTGTAATCATCTATAAATGACAACACATATCTTTCTTTTCTCATTGAAAGCACTGGAAATTGACACATGAGATCATTGTGTACAAGTTCCAAAAGTGAAGAGGCTCTCCATGCATGCCCCTTCTCGAACTTGTCTTATGGATGCTTTCCAAGAGCACATGTATTACAAACACCGATTGAAAATTCAATGGTCGGCAATCCTTTGACCATCCCTTGCTTGCTAAGCTATTGCATATATCTGAAATTCAAGTGCCCAAATCTCTCGTGCCAAATCCTACAATATTTATTTGCATGTGTAAGTAGCAAAATGGAATCTGATTGAGGAACAAAATCAAAAAATTTATACAAACAAGATTGATAATTTACCTTGCCAGATGCAATCTTCAAGTTGGTTTGCATGTAATAAATTCTCATGGAATCTGGGGTAAATTCAACTTTCCTTCCGCTACGTGTGTGTGTCATCTGATACAATGAGAGAAAATTCACAGAAAGCCTTGGAATATGCAAGACATTCTCAAAACTTCCATCTTCGAATTGCACTCTTCCTTGTCCAGTTGCTGCAACAGCAGAATTATCCCCCATGAGAATAGGAGGTCCTGAGTATGCATGTAGAGAAGAAAAGGATTTCTTTGAAGAAGCCATATGATGTGAAGCTCCTGAATCGATGATCCATTATTGCGGTGCAGAATGAAGAGCAATCAAAGCATGCCCATTATCTCTTGGATCTAGTGATTTTTCTTTAGACTTCTTCTTGGCATTCTCAGGAATGTGGTCTCCAAGATTGTGTTGCTGAAGTGTCTGCACCATAAGATCTATAGTCTTCTTCATGCATGCAGATTCAAGGTGAAAACCATGGTGGCAATAATTGCACATTGATTGCCCTTTCGTTCATTTCCTTTCCTTTGAGCCGGATGATCCATCAAAGGGTTTGGGATTTCCTCCCTTTCTTGGATCAGGATCCTTCTTCCCTTTTCCTTTCTGATGGTCTTTCGAATTTGCCTTTCCTTTTGCATGCACAGTAAGTGCATGCGCTTTGGAATTTTTAAGTGTGTCCATTTTGATGTGCTTATCTTGCTCATGCATCAAAGACTGAATAAAAGAATCCAGTGAGGGCATCTTCCAAGCAGCACCGGTTGCAGATCTTACTGTGTGGAATGTAGAGACGAACACTGCATACTCTAGACCAAGTGTTGATAAAATGGAAATAATCAACTAATTTTCTTGCTTGGATTTGTCGATCCCACATCCTTTCAGCAGAAGCAACAAAGCTTTATACCTTGTGAAAAAATCTTGAATGTTCTCAAAATTTCTCAGATCTAAAGAGTTTAACTCATTTTTGAAAATGTGACCTTGCATTTCATCATATTTTCCAAACAATCCTTCCAAAGTTTTCCATACTTCATTTGGAGTTAAACATGATTCAACATGAAATAGCAGTTCTGGAGAGATAGATAAACATAGGATGCCGAAAGCCTCATCCATGCGATTGAAATATCTTGTTTTATTCACTGTCGATGTTAGTTCAACTTCTGTTTCCATGGTTATGCAAAATAAGCCTCTGCTTCTGAGATGAAGTATAATCTTTAGCTTCCATTCGAAGTAATTATATGGAATAAGAATTGTCGATTGTGGAAACTCCAATTTAGACTCCATTCTTTGTTGTTGCTTCAATCTTCTGAACCTGCAAATAAAAATTGCTTGTGCACTGATTACAAATCTGTATGCTCTGATATCATGTGAAATTTTGAGATACAAAGATCTACATTTGCAAAACAATGAACAAACTTGCAAGAGAATGAAGGAGTGAGCAAGTATGGAGAATGAAATTAATTCATCAATATTAGTTTTGGGATCAATACATAAAAGCAACTAAGTTAAGCTTAGTTGTACATTCAATAACTATGGATAGTTAAAGCTAACTGAAGTTAAGTGTGCTTTATGTTCTGCTAATGTGCACATGCACCACATGCAAGCACTAATATAACTAACTAACCCAAGTGCGCATGGCATGTATGCACTCAGTTAAGTAGTTAAAAACACGTGCACATCACATGCAATATTTAGAGTTGAACTAGAGCTAATTAAGTTAACTATATACATGTAAAACGCTCAAGTTAACTAGCTAAAGACCCATTGTATGCAATCTCTAGAGTTGAACTAAAGATAATCTAAGTGCATGTACACCAACAATTTCGTTAACCAGATAGTTTTGATAAAAATTCGGGCACCCCAAACCGGCGGGAATCGAACCGTTGAAGCGTCAAACCTCTTTCACAGTTTTAGGTCTACCCATGGCCGCTGGAAAAAGAGATTCTGGTAAAGCTCAATCTTTATAATTTTCTCCAGCTTCGTGGTCCTCCCAAAATCTATCGTGGGAACCGTTTCATCCATAAAACGGAGTTTGATAGCTCTGCAAAATTGTCTAAAGTTTCCGGAATTCCTCCGACGAGGTCGCAGCTCGCCAGCCATAGATTTGCAGCTCCGTTAAATTCCCAAGCTCGGGGATAGAGTTTTTAGGCCAAATTAGACTCTAAAAAAATCGAAAGATCCCGGCGGAATTGTAGTGTTGAGAAGATTGTGGAAAAGTTTTGGCAGATGAGTGGAAAATGATCGCCTTCCAACAGGAATATAATAGGACTGGACTTGCTCTGCCTTAAGTCCCTTCCTCAATCTTCTGAACACTACGATTCTGCTTTTTCTACGACATCTTTCGAATCTTTTAGGGTTTAATCCTCGAATCCGCATTTCAAATCCTTCCTGCGAAATGTAGGCAAAAAGGACAAAAAAACTCAGTAAGATTTTCTTTTAACAATTTCAGTTCCATGGCTTCAAATAATATTCCTGCAATGCAGGAATCTTTTCCTTCCTCAAAAGTTCTCCTCTTGTCATGCCTCTCACCTTGAAGCCTCAGAAAATAGCACATGCTTTACCGAAACCGCAAGGTTTTTTGATCTAGGATAGCAAGACAGTATTTAAGGTCGTAAAGTCCAAAAAGCTTTCGGAATAGTGCTCTGAAGGCCAGGACACGCCGGGCATGGTAGAAAATTGCATCATCAACCCTAAAAGCTCGAAAACCCTCCTCCTGGTGCCCAGATTCCGCTGCTTGTCCAGAACTGTGCCCACAAACAAGACGGCAAGGCTTATTTTGTTCGGTAATCCCGCTGGGATTTAAGTGCGGCCACTGTTTGATGCATAAAAAGTATCGGTGAATTGACTTTCATAGCTGTGGCATCAAGCTCAATGATTTATTTAAATCAAAAGTGCCCGACAATTGACATCCATACCTCCTCCAGCAAGGTCAATGTTCTTTCTGGGAACGAGGAACTTATCGCCTCCATCAAGTTCAATGTTCTTTTTTGGAACAATGAACAATGGCATGTTGGCCAACTTTCATATAAGTGGCCTCGTCACGAATAATGTTGCTGCCCGTTCAGCCTTAATGAAAGTATTTTATTTTATTTTTATTTTTTATTTATTTATTTTATTTTTTAATGTGATGATGTTTTTATGTATGGTGATGTTTAAAGGTTTATTTTTTGTTTTGAAATTGTAGGTTTAGATTGATTTTTAAGAGAATATGTTCAGTATATGTTTAGTTTTAATGTTTAACCATACTTGTAATGTATTATAAAGTTTGTTAGATTACATTGAATTTTAATAAATTAAAAAAATATATTCATGTCACTTAACCAATTTGCAATTTTTTCTTGAAAATCATGGAAATTTCTGCAATATTTTAATAAATCCTTGGAGGAATTTTTGTAAATCCATGTTACAACTGTCAAACTTTAAGATTTTGGGTGCCAAAAGGTTTTTGATGGTGTTCAATCCATTTCCACCATTAAAAGCAGGATTCAAACACAAAAAATTCCATATGTTTTGAATTTTTTTTGCCACTAACTTTTGACCGTCCATGTAATTCATCCGCAATTTCACCTAATAAATTTAAAAATTTATATTTGTGCCATGTGGCTCCCCACACACTAATTTCCTAAAAATTTGAGATTGTTTCAATTCTAATAAGTTCCTACAGGATAAGTTCCTCATTATTATTTATAACATTCATTTATATATAGACAAATTTTATTTAACAAAATGGTTCATTTTATTAGTAAAGCATTTTTCGTGTTGCAATAATTTTTTTAGTTATATTGATTGTACTAGTTACATGATGCTGAATAATCGAGTGATAGTTTAGTTAATTTAGTATTAATTTATTTTAGGTTGTAGTTTGACTCATTGTGAGTATGGCATAACTTGAGAGGAACTTTTACTTCTCACATGAAAATTTTAAGGCGGGTTTTTCTTTAAAACTCTCTATGATATGACATTTTATATATATATTTAAGACAATTTTATTTTATGACTGGGTTTTTCTTTAAAACTCTCTTTCACATGACATTTTACATATATTTATGTCATATATATAAAAAATAAAAGACAATTTTATTTTGTTGAGATAAGTTTTGTGTTTTATCTTATTAATTTTAGTTTGATTATGAAGCAAATGAAATCAAAGTAAAATAATACATACACATGTTAAAGGTCAAATATATTGAATCATGTTCATTACTACCAAATTAGCCAATTATTTAGGAAAATGATGTATAGTCATTGTTTATGCAATTTTTTTCAATTAAGATGCTCAATTTCATTAGATGTAATATATTTTGAATAGGAGAAATTGATCTCAACTTGTAACATGATAAGTTGGTTTGAAATAGGATCTTATAAATAATAAAACAAATTTCAAACCCACTTTTACTTTTAAATATGGATTTGGGGATATTCTAATATTTCAAGCAATAATAATATACATTGTATGTGTTTTGACTAAATTTATGGTAGTTTAGCAAGGGGTGATCTCTCTACCTGGAATCCTAATATTTGAAAGGATCAAACCTATTAGTGTTCAGATTTAATTATGAATGTATGGAATGCACAAGAGCCATGGTAATTCTCCAATTGAGATTTCCATTTAAAATCACAAAATAGATTCATTTTATATAAATTGAAATCTATCATCAACATATTAACATCAAACAAATTACATAAAAAATATCATAATCAAACAAAAAAATTTGATTGTCACTTTTATTATTTTTATTGGACAGCTAAAAGACCCTTCAATATAATAACTCTATCCCTGTATGTTAGTGTTTTATATAGCACAAGGATGACCCATGGTGAAGACATGCATCTCAAGTTTTAAGAGTTTAGGGTTCAACGTGCATGGTGTGGAATTGCATGATGCAACTTAAGAGGGAGATTTTTTTTTTTTCTAGCATCACATTTGCATTGAAGATGCGGAAGTTATTGCTAGGATTGACTATTTCCACCACTGAAAGTTAAGGGAGGCCTTAGAAATCGAAAAGAGGCCAGTCAACCTTAACAGAGATGATGGGTGGAGTGTTAGTAGATACTGGATCTCTGCCCTTCATTCTTAGTTATTGGTTTTCTTCCCTTTTGTTCTCCCTTGTTTCCTCTCCTCTTTTTTATTTATTATCTATTTATTTATTTATGGATTTATCATCAATATTATTATTATTTATTTAATATTATTACTTTTCATTTATTTATTTTTTGTTTGTGAGTAAAATCTTTCGGTAAAAATCACATCAAAGTAAATTTGAAACTTTGACGAGATTTTTACCGAAAGATTTTACTCACAATTTATGGATCACAGAAGCCAAATTCCTAATATTTTTATTTTATTTTATTTTATTTATTTATTTATTTATTTTTACTTTATATTTATATTTTTATTATTTTTTTATATTATTATTATTATTATTATTATTTTTCATTTATTTATTTATTTTTATTTTATTTTATTTTTTAATCTTAGAATTTTGGATTATTATTAATTAATTATATATCAATATTTTATTATATTTAAATCTTTTAATTATTAAATTAAAATAAAAAAAATAATAATTCAACTATTATTTTGTCTTTGTATTTTCTTATTCAGTAAAACTAGCCATTATTCCAGAGACTAGTTGGAGTTTTCTATCTATTTAAATTGTGTCCTAGATCATATTTCTCATTTATGGATCACAGAAGCCAAATTCCTAATATTTTTATTTTATTTTATTTGATTTTTATTTTTATTTTTTTTATTTATTTATTTTTATACATATATATATATATATATATATATATATATATATATATATATATATATATATATATATATATATATATATATATTATTATTATTATTATTATTATTTTTCATTTATTTATTTATTTTTATTTTTTAATCTTAGAATTTTGGATTATTATTAATTAATTATATATCAATATTTTATTATATTTA
The DNA here is from genome assembly GCA_034641835.2 of Pinus albicaulis. Taxonomy (NCBI): domain Eukaryota; kingdom Viridiplantae; phylum Streptophyta; class Pinopsida; order Pinales; family Pinaceae; genus Pinus; species Pinus albicaulis. Next base: position 708,215,337 of record CM076571.1, on the reverse strand, counting down.
AATCTTTTAATTATTAAATTAAAATAAAAAAATAATAATTCAACTATTATTTTGTCTTTGTATTTTCTTATTCAGTAAAACTAGCCATTATTCCACAACGACTAGTTGGAGTTTTCTATCTATTTAAATTGTGTCCTAGATCAGATTTCTCATCTTGTCGTGATGATGAACCACACTGGCTGATTCAAAAAGCTTCGACAAAATCACTTGAATGTGAGTTTTATCTTGTGTTTAACTTATTTTATTTTCTCCAATCCAATTTGGAATTATATATATATATATATATATATATATATAAAATTCCAAATTGGATTGGAGAAAATAAAATAAGTTAAACACAAGATGATTTTTATTTCACCCCTAAAATTGGTGGTTTTAAAATATAATTTTAAAATTGTGAGTATTTGACATTTTAAAAGACAACATATTGGTATTTATCAGTATTTACCCTTCAAATTTAAGCACTGGTTAGGAGTATGGTTAGTTCTCCTCTTTATTTGTGTTATATGGTTAGTTCTCCCCTTCATTCATGTTCTATTCCATAGGATGTGTTTGACCCATTATGATAAGGTTCATTGAATAGGTTGCTCCACTACATGGAATTGACTCTTGCTAAGTCATAAGTTTCTATATATTTGAAATTTTTACATATATTCTTGGTACCTAAGTCATAATTTTGTGATATATTTGAAGGTTTTATGTATACTCTTGGTGTTATAGTGGGCAACCATTGCATAGTCCTAGGTCTCAACCAAATTAATCACTCATGTCTAAACAAGAACTTTTTATATTAATTATGTTTTGATTGTAAATATTTTCTTATTTATTAATGTAAAGTATTAAGTAAATAATTTTTTATTCTTGTGATACGTTAAATTTTGTTTTTATATTATGGTATTGGTAAAACATATTGAAAAAGAAAACTTGGAAAAAAGACATTGATAAAAAGAATTACAATTTTACTCCAAAGTGGCATCTATTTAATTTGAAAAAGGTAATTCTAATGGGGGTCTCTTCTTTGAGTTAATGTGTGCATGAGTTGACAATATGGGGCCTCCTACCACCCCACCCCTCGTATGCCAATTTTCGTGTCTAGAATGAATGTGCCTTGCCTACCAAGGAGGGTGGCAAAGAACACATCGATTATTTCAACTCTCAAATAAGCTAAATCATCAAAATCCTTCATTTCTATGATTTTTCTTCTTAGTAATCCCCTGGCTTTTATGTTACTCCTCTGCCATATCCTTGTGTTGTTTCCTATGCTCCCCATGACCTTGAAGTTGGGCACTCCATATACAACATTCTTGAATTCTCTCCCTCCATTTGCTTTCCTTTTGCCTCAGTTGGCTTTTCACGATAGAGAAGGGTTCATCCAAGCCACCTTTTTTTCACCACTTCCCTCCTAATAAGACAATTTTTGTCTTCCTTGAAGTGTGACTTCTCCATTCCCCACTCCCAAACCTTCTCAATTTGACACGTGGATTGTTGAATCTAGAAACCATGACTCAACAACCAGCCGGTAGCCATAGAGGAGGAGGTGGTTGCAAAACTATGGGTGGTTGCAGGGCATACTTTCAAGTGAATTTCTCAGCCCAAAATTAGTATATATACACTCCCCCAAAGATACAAGATGAAATTCAAGATGTGAAATAGGAGATTCATCAAGATATGTAGGATATTCTTGATTCAGAGGTAATGGATAGGGTTTCTCCATGGGTTATAGACACCAAAAATTCAAGCGGGCATCAAAGACATTATCTCCACACATTGGATCTCTACTAAGAGGTAAAACTACTTCATGGTAAGCTTCTATTGGAAACATGCCAAACTTGGGAAAATATGATGTACGAGCTAGACAAGCTAAAAAATTCATTGGTGGATGTGGAAGGTCACCTAACCAGGCTTGAGATGGGCTCACCTCCTAGTACTCCCATACGACCTCCACACAAGGTCAAGGTGAAACCTATCAACTTGGACACCTCTCATCATCCTAATGCCAATGTTTTTCTTATTGATTTTCATGTTTAAGTTCTAGGAAGTTATGTTATTTTTCATGGGGAGTCGCCCCCATCCCTAAAATGAATTTTGTTTTCTCTAGTGTTAGGAAACCTCCTTGGGTTTAAAAACTCATAGAGTCTTTTTGTTTTGGCTCTCCTTAACTATTGGTTTCCTCATCAATGAAGAAACAACACATATTCCTTTTCTTTGGTCTGGTCATGGATTTTTCTCTTTGATTTTGGGACATTGTAATCTATACATTTCTATCTCGTTTCTATCTCTCGTCTAGTATCCCAAGTAGTTGGCCAAAGTAAAATTATAATATATATAATGTAATCCTATGAATTATGAATAAAAACTTACCTTACACATACAATAAATGGTTCTCAATAAAAAGGACAAAAGCTTTAAAAAATGAAGATTTTTAATAATAATAATAATAATTGAATAATATATACTTATTTTAGATCCTATAAATTGCACAATAACAATAGATAATATATTTGGTATGATATAAATATATTTAGTTGTTACAATAGTGTTAATATTTAATTTATAATTAATAATTATCTATATAATTTTTTTTTTTTTTTTTTTTTAATTTTTAATTTTTTTAAATCATTATAATTAATAATTATAATTATTCTATTTTTTATAATATAATAATTATTAATAATTATAATTAATATTAATCATTAAAGAAAAGTTTTAATGTTTTATTTTATTTTTATTTTTATTTGTATTTTATTTCATTATTATATTACAACCTTTTCTATATATTAATGAGCACTTCTTAACCCAATAATTAATAATTATTTATATAAACTTGGCTTTTAAGAAATTTAAATTTAAATTTTTACTTTTATTTTTAGGATAATGTTTTAAACTTTCTCTACATCATTTATAAGTAAATGGTGTTTTCTTATTTTAATTAAAAATAAATAAAATAATAATAATAATAATAATAATACTATTTTTTTCTATAACTTTACTAAATTTGAATATTCATTTTATATTAAAATTAACTAGCAATTGCACCATATGTTGCAAAGAAAACGCTGTAAAGCAGTAACATAGAGGAAATGAGCAGTTTAGAGGAACAAATATGTTATGTGATTTAATTGAATATTTAACTTATAAATATTAATTCTTTTATTTAAAAAAAATTATAGGTTTGGAGAATTGTTTGGATAAAAGAATTGGTTTTTTTATAACCTAATTAATAGTATAGAGGAAAAAATATGTGATATGTTATGTTATTTAATTGAATATTTAATTTATAAAAATAAATTATTTTATTTAAAAGAAAGTATAGATTTAGAGAATTGTTTGGATAAAGAAATTTATTTATTTATAATCTAGTTAGTATAGATAACACATAGATGAAAATATATATATTTTTAAATAGAATAAATAACATATTTATTATTATTATTATTTAAAAATAACTCCACAATAATAAATATAATTAAGTGTAAAAATTTTGATTTTTGAATACTATTTTCATTTATTGTCTAAGTGAAAAAATTATTATTTTTATAGTTTCATTTATTTATATATATAATAGTGATGATTAATTTATATTGAAATTAAATTTGGTTTATTTTTTTGTGTGTTAAAATTTTAGTAAAAAATAAAAATATAAATATATAGAATTACTAATTTACTGCCCACCAAAAATATAGCAAAAAGTAAAAATATAAATATATAAAATTATTATTTTACTAAATACCAAAAATTAATACAAATCTTTAAACAATTAATTTTTCGATTTCATAAGTAAATTTACAATTTATAACAGCAAGAACTACAAAGTATTTGGATTACTTTTTAATATAAAAAATTACATTTGTTTTTAAAATAAAAATTTACAACGTTGTCGTTGCATACAAATATAATTTAAATTACTAAAATAAAATATAGCATAATTTAAATTACTAAAAATAAAATATAGCATAGCATACGTCAAGCGACTACATTTAATGTTAACTAACTGTATTTCAATTATTTAACGGAAAACAGAGACAAGGGGAGACCGTGCATACAAAGTGTCGGTTTTAGTCTGTAATATCGGTGATGACAGTTACTCCCATCATCCATGTACATCATCTATGTCTCAGCGTTGTTGCCCGCCCCTTCCATAATTTCAAAATAATGCTCACAGGGATAGATAAATCCATTCTACATCTACTGTATTTCTTTTTGGACATTAAATCAATTCTAGGCATTCTTCATTGGATAAAACAAATCATCACAGGCCAAAGGAAGTGAGTGTTACTTCCTCAGCTCTTTATCATGTAACTATTAGGCCTTCCACATTAAACATCCATAATTACAGTGGTATTTAACCTCAAAAATCTTAAAAACACAAACAAAATTTCATCTAAACATTATCCTCAGTATCCTCAGAATGGATTGAAATAAAATCTATTACAACTTAATGGAAGTTAGAGAAAAAAATAATGTATCGCTTTAAATTTTTTAGTAAGTCTGCTCGAAATCCAAATATAGAAAATGTTATGCATCTGCTGCTGCATACAAGCAGGATCAAGTCAATTGAAATGTGATATACAGTACAAAAATTTACTAAAATATGCAGAAGCTTTAACAATGTCAAAACTTAAAGGTAGAAAGGAACCTCCAGAAATGAATAAGAATTACAATTAGAGCCTTTGGCAGCAGCAATTATTATAGGCATTCCAAAACTATAAAAAAAATTATTTTAAATATAAATATCATTAACAATAACTGGATTAACTGCTCTATATACAGTACAGAAATTTACTAAAATACGCAGAAGCTTTAACAATATCAACAATTAAAAGGCAGAAAGAAGCTTTAACAATATCAACAATTAAAAGGCAGAAAGGAACCTCCAGAAATCAATAAGAATTACAATTAAAGCCTTTGGCAGCGGCGGTTATTATAGGCATTCCAAAACTATAAAAAATTTATTTTAAATATAAATATCATTAACAGTAACTGGATTAACAGCTCTATATACTGTACAAAAATTTACTAAAATATGCAAAAGCTTTAACAATATCAACAATTAAAAGGCAGAAAGTAACCACCAGAAATCAATAAGAATTACAATTAGAGCCTTTGGCAGCGGCGATTATTATAAGCATTCCAAAACTATAAAAAAATTATTTTAAATATAGATATCATTAACAATAACTGAATTAACTGCTCTATATACAGTACAGAAATTTACTAAAATATGCAAAAGCTTTAACAATATTAACAATTAAAAGGCAGAAAGGAACCTCCAGAAATCAATAAGAATTACAATTAAAGCCTTTGGCAGCGGCGATTATTATAGGCATTCCTAAACTATAAAAAAATATTTTAAATATAAATATCATTAACAGTAACTGGATTAACTGCCCCATATACAGTACGAAAATTTACTAAAATATGCAAAAGTTTTAACAATATCAACAATTAAAAGGCAGAAAGGAACCTCCAGAAATCAATAAGAATTACAATTAGAGCCTTTGACAGCAGCGATTATTATAGGCATTCCAAAACTATAAAAAATTATTTTAAATATAAATATCATTAACAATAATATGATTATTGATTAATCATAGAAACATACACATTCATACTAGTATGCTTTGAATAAAAATCTACACACTTAGCATATATTATAATATATGCTCTTTAATCTACAGTAAGTAATAATGAATATATTTTCCAGATAATTTTAATTACCTATATAACAATACTGCTTTTTTGTTTTGTTGGATTTAATCTTGGAATATAGAAACATCCACATTTAATTGCATACTATACTGCACATAACTTCACAAACTGAGTCTACACCACTTCAATCTACTAAATGAGTAGGTGGAATTTCAAGAAATTTTATGAATAGGTAAAATTTAACTTCTAATTTTATATTATTGAAATAATAATAGTATGCAAACATAAATGATCTAAACACAGAGGCGGTCTAAGATAGGATCAGGATTATCCAAAACTGCAATATTTTTATGAAGCTTCGAGGCAATAAAAATTGAGTAGAAATTTGGGTGCCTAGCATAGTTAAGCCATGCCCACAGAGATTTTGAGGATATCTAAATTGATTATTGAATCACAAACCTGCAACAATGCTTAGATAACCTGGAATTATGATCCTTCCAAGAATTTTGATTTCTTGGATTTCAATGAGAATTTACTTTTCCAACTATATGCCGGCCAAATGGATAACTCGCCATTAATAAGAAGTTATTATGTCAATAAAATTTTAAAATCCAAAAAATTAAAAAAAAAAATTCATATTGATGAAAGTTTGATGCTATAGGGTTCTTGAAAACTACCGCATAGAAATATGACGAATTTGCAGAACCTCATTAAAAAAAAATATGGCAAATTTATAAATAAAAATTGTTACCATTATCTTCATTTAACCGAAAATTGAAAAACAAAATAAACCCACATAAATATCTCATGTGCACTACCATCATCTTTCCATGACTGCGCGTTGTATATGAAATCTGTTTGAGCCGCCAAGAGATGTGTGCAGGGCCATTCAGAGTCACGCATAGTCTGCTGGATGTCTATTTGAGCTGCCAAGAGATGTTTGCAGGCCCATTCAGAGTCACACATAGTTTCTTTGTTTTTGCTCTCATTCACTGCAACCACCATTTATCATTTTAGTTTTTTTTATATAATTGATTAAAAATAACAGAATTTAATCGTAAGGTGAAAATTATTTGAATCGTCTAACATGAAAATCAAAGATACACAATGGTACACGTAGCAATTTAGGAAAGTTGTTTTCAAATAAACAGGCCTATTCAGAGTCACACATAGTTTCTTTGTTCTTGCTCTCATTCACTGCAACCACCATTTATCATTTTAGTTTTTTTATATAATTGATTAAAAATAACAGAATTTAATCTTAAGGTGAAAATTATTTGAGTCGTCTAACATGAAAATCAAAGATACACAATGGTACATGTAGCAATTTAGGAAAGTTGTTTTCAAATAAAAACGCTTTACAGTGTAAATATTAAATATTAAAAAATATTAATTTATTTTTTTATTTTTAATTATCTGTTTCATTTTATTTATTAGTAATGAGAATTGCAAATATTATAAAATTCAGCATTAATATATTTTTAATGAAGTTTTAAAATTTTTTATTTAGTGTTATAGGGATAACATTTTTTTTCCCTTATTTACAAAAATAAATTAAATGACTTATAATTTGAATTAATGATTCTTTATAATATTTTTTCATATATATATATATATATATATATATATATTATTTTTTTTTGTTATTATTTAGTACAACAAAAGAGCTTATTGACGATTTCGCGAGATAACTAAAAATCGAGAAATTACATTACAAACTTTAATTGTAATTTTGAGACTCACAAAAAACACAAGAACAATATCATACCAGAATAAAAATATATTTAATAAATCCAAAAAAAAAAGGTTATCCCTCAATTCTTCTCGTAAGCAAAATCCATTACTTAAAAAATTAGTTTTTTTGATAAGTCATTACATTTAGTTCCCTGAAAATATGAACCATCTTCATATCAGATAATTGAATTTCTCCTCAGGAGCTCTGGTCTTAAGTTTCCATGCCTCTAGAGCCATATGTTGGAGTTGGCAGTTTTCCTTTTTCCCATTAATGATTGAAAATGAATCGCGAAAACTTTTCACACAATTAATTGAAAGATTTAGAGTCAATTTGAGCCAGCCCCGAAAACCCAATAATTATTATTTTTTTATTTGTTCCTACCACTAAACCAATTTGCATCATCAACCATAAAAGCTCGAAAACCCCCCTCCTGCTGCCCAGATTCCGCTGCTTGTCCAGAACTGTGACCTCAAACATGGACGGCAATGGCTTATTTTGTTCGGTAATCCCGCTGGGATTTAAAACTGTTTGATGCATAAAAAGTATCGGCGAATTGACTTCCATAGCTCTGGCATCAAGCTCAATAATTTATTTAAATCAAAAGTGTCCGACAATTGACTTCCATACCTCCTCCAGCAAGGTCAATGTTCTTTCTTGGAACGAGGAACTTATGGCCTCCATCAAGTTCATTGTTCTTTTTTGGAACGATGAACAATGGCATGTTGGCCAACTTTCATACAAGTGGCCTCGTCTCGAATAATGTTGCTTCCATTCAGCATTAATGAAAGCATGGAATAATGTTGCTGCCCATTCAGCCTTAATGAAAGTATTTTATTTTATTTTATTTTTTTAATATGATGAGTTTTTTTTTTTTTTTTTAAATGTATGGTGGTGTTTAACAATAATTGTAGTGTATTACAGAGTTTGTTACATTATATTGACTTTTAATAAACTAGCAATTGCATCACATGTTACAAAAGAAACACCTTAAGGAAATAGCATAGGAAAGAGTAGCCTAGAAGAAATAAGATGTTGCAGAAAATGAGCCATCTTAGAGGAATGAAAATCAAAATTTTCTTCCATGAAAACAGGTAGTGAAATTTTGATGCAATACTACTTCCTTGAGCCTTACAAATCATAAGGCCTATGTTGAAGTTAAGTTAAATACCTTGTCTCATCATGTCAACATGAATGCCTCAATCAAAGGTTGTTTTGGTGCAGTTCCTCCATATTTAATCTTGATTAATTCATATTGAGTCACCTATGCATTATTTCCTTCATGATCTTTGAAAATATTCAAAATATCACATTGTTCTTTACCACTAATGTCTCTCGTGTCTGCCATGTTCTTGTTTTTTTTCAGTATCGCTGATATGAAGTTGGTCTTTTGTTTCTCTGTGCATAAAGTAAAATTTTTATGGAGAGGTGGCTTTCATCACTTCAAGAGCAGTAAAAATAAAGCGATTGAAAAAATAGCTCTAACACCAAGAGAGATTTGGTAGCATTTATGGAGTCTGCGAACATGTCTTGACATGTTGTGTGGTGTTGGTTACTAGGCATAGCTTTCTTGATCTTGCCTAAAATAAACCAATTTTTATTTATCTTATATTAAATTAACCATGAAATTGAAAACATTCATGGCACACTTTCCATCACATTTGTAGAAAAAAATATAACAGAGTATCACACAATTCTTATCAGAGCTAAATGCTCCTATATGCAATAAGACTTAGAAATTGAGCATGCAAGCTCTATTGTATTAATCAAACAAATAGAGTTACATATATACATGATGATTGTTTCAAGATAGAGAAGCTATCTTAGACGCACAATAATTTGGTTGAGAGAATATCTCAACTTCACACCAAACTAGGAACTAACCTAACAAATAGGAACAGACTCTAACTGAAGACAAGTAGGAATTAGATATTCCAACACTCCCCCTTAATGACTATTTGTCTCAATATCCATCTGCAAAATCTACAATGACTACTTGTTGATGTCCATATAAAGGAACAACCATCTACCAAAATGCATGGGTTCCAACCGCTGCAACCTCCAGTCTACTAGGAAGTCCTTCATATACATGGTTCATCCAACCTCTCGATTAACTCCCCCTTGACATAAAATTTCACCTTATGGAGTCTAAAACCAATACGGCCCACCCAAGTGTATCCATCCTGCATGACACACTCTTCTAGGGTGTTAAAACTCTCTGACAGAGGGAACATATAACAAAGGGGTATCCATGCCTCTCTGGGTCTTACATCACATACAAACAATAAATGACATGTAGATTTGCTTCTAATTACAAACTGTGACTATAAATGTCATGAGTCTATTCCAAGAAACTCACACAAAACAAACTCTCACAAACTTGATTGTCCATCATCCTTTGCCACTCACCATACCATTCACCTCCACAAACACCGCACTATTCATATGCTGGAACATACCATTATTTTGGCTTTGTACTTTTGAGTCTTTGGCATCTTCATTTTACTTTGACAAGTTGGTCTTGGTCTCCATGTTTTACTTGTCATCGATTAGAGTTGTGAATTCTAACAGAATGACATCATATTGAGGTCGCAAATCTCAATATTTATACAAATTTCCAAGACTTGTCCACATTTACCCATACCAAAATAAAAGCAATACCAAATGACAATATAAGCACAAGCGATGACAATAATACAATATCCATGAAGAAAAAATTGGCATGCAAACGTTCAACACATTGCCATGCCATTCACTGCTATGGACAGACTGCCTCAAATTTTAGTTCACCATAACATTGCCCACACTGTCGTTGTGAGCAGATCTAAGATCATACACTGCACGTTGTCTTCGATTTGATCCCTACCAGATCACTGACAACTGGTCGCTCCACGTTGCTTCATGAACATGCATGAGCAACACCCTTTCACCTGCTTGCTAGTTCACATTTCGACAAGCAGTAATTCACCTCCACCGCTCAGGCGCTCAGCCTTGAGGAGATACAATGCAGCCACCAAGGCTCAACTCAGCCACCAAGGCTTATCACGGCCACGAAGGCTCACCACAGCCACGAAGGCTTATCACAGCCACAAAGGCTCAACACAGCTGCGAAGGCTTATCACAGCCACAAAGGCTTATCACCGCCACGAAGGCTCTTCAGCCACCCAGGCTTTATCACCGCCATGAAGGCTCTCCAGCCACAAAGGCTTATCATTGCCACGAAGGCTCTCCAACCAACCAAGCTTATCACTGCCATGAAGGCTCTCCAGCCACAAAGGCTTATCACTGCCACGAAGGCTCTCTAGCCACCTAGGCTTATCACTGCCATGAAGGCTCTCCAGCCACAAAGGGGCCACAAGCCATTAAGGCTTACCAGCTCTTCTCTAGAGCATGCAACGACACACAAGTCGGATCTACAGTAACGTCTCCACAGTAACGCAACTAACCCAACAAACATCCATCCTCATTGCACCATATTCAATTCTCCATCATCGTCGATGGACATCTGGTGCCGACACAAGAGACTTCCAAACATGCCTTCTCACATTGGTTGTCACGTTGCAACAACGAAGAACTACTGCTAGGCTAATCTCCTCACACTAGCCCGGATCGGGAATCTTACCACACTTTCGCTACGCCATACAAAAACAGATCCACGAAGTGATCCATAAATAAAATGATCCACGGAAAATTTTGATCCCAGCAGCCACACCAACAACTCTCCGGGCTCGGCCTCCGATCTGTCCACTCTACACTATGGTTGGTGGAAACTGAGATACGTCCTATAATAATACAACTGCATTTCAGGCCTTGGCCCTTCTCAGTGGCCTCGTCCACCCTCTCGCCAAAGAACAACCGAGCACTCAAAGAATCAATGAATTGATCTGCAATAAAAGATACAGGCAACCATTCCCATCACTCGGACGAGCATCAATCCTGTGAGAAGCTTTGGAGCATTCGTGACCATGTACAAGTTCAATTTCGCAGAAATGAGATCAGAGTTTGCAACACGAATGTAGGATCGGTAAATTACAGACCCAATTCAGAGAGGAGCCTAATTGGGCAGAAATCGAACCAGAATTAGCAGCCCGAGCGCCTATTTCCTCGGAATTATACAATCATAAATATGGGCTGAATTGCAACTTGGACTTCCAGGGAAAGGGAGTCTACTGTGAAGTTTACAGATTTATTGCCAGCAAAAAATTTCAGCAGCTTATCTACATCCTCCAACGTAGTAGTCTCATCAAAGGAAACATCAACCGTCTTTGAATCTACAATTCGGATACTCATCTCATTCTCATGAGTTGTATCATAAATGGCCTTGGCATCTGCACATTTGATCTAAGGGAACTTCCTCAACAATTGTAGTGCCCAATTTCTTCAATCCAACTGCAAGAGCTCCTGCCAGACCATGTACGCACTCTGTAATCCTTTTCAACCCTTCTGGACCATGATAGACTGCGTACATGGCAGACATGTTTGCTAGCAAGGCCTGTGCCGTGCAGATATTGCTGGTGGCCTTATCTCGCCGAATATGTTGTTCCCGAGTCTGCATCGCCATTTTAAGAGCCGGCTTGCCATTTGAATCCATACTCACTCCTATAATCCTACCAGGCATGATTCTCTTATACTCTTGGGAAGTAGCTAGAAAAGCCGCATGAGGCCCTCCATATCCCATCGAAACCCCGAACCTCTGTGCAGATCCAGTGGCCATATTGATATTGAATTCATCCTGCAAGAGGAACCGAGTAGAAGCAACATAATTTCCAAAGCAATAGAAAACCTCTGTGCATAGACAAAACTCAGAACACCGACTTTCAATTCTCGTTGGTGAAAGCGAGGTTCATCCCGCTCAACACTGCGTCCATCTGAGAGTTGATGGTGTTCTACCTCAGGTGCTTCAGCACCGCCAAAGAGGGCAGAGATTGACGAAGCTCGTCTTGGCTTTTAGGTCAGAGATCCAGCCGGCAGCCTTACGGACATGACCCAGACTCACATTCGAGGTCGCTTTCGCCATCTAGCTCAATGTCAGAGAGATTTCGGTGTCTCTCCCTGTGGAATTCACGTCCAACGCTGCTGCATCAAAATATCAAATCCACGATACAGATACAACACCAATCCACGTTCATTGTGCTATGTCCGCCAGTAGATCTACGCAGGTCTCTCCTGCCTCACTGTTATAGGAGTATGCTCCACTATCTCTGAATGCAAAGAAGCATGATCGTGGTCGGGTATACTGCTCCCATTCCAACAAAGCATATTGGGAGCCCTTCAACACACTATGCAGGCAGTCGAGCCTTTGTTGCCGCATCTGCCTCCATCGCCTCCCGCCGGCGAGTATACTGATGGACAAACTAAAAACAATACATATACTCTTTTATTTCCCTCGGCCTAGGAGGGGCCAAGGTCCAGGCCCAAACGGGCTCCGATACCAACTTAGAAACTGAGAATGCAAGCTCTATTGTATTAATCAAACAAATAGAGTTACATATATACATGAGGATTGTCTCAAGATAGAGAAGCTATCTTAGACGCACAATAATTTGGTTGAGAGAATATCTCAACCTCACACCAAATTAGGAACTAACCTAACAAATAGGAACATAATCTAACTGAAGACAAGTAGGAATTAGATATTCCAACAATAAGGATGAATTTCGTCACTTAAGAGTAGTAAAAACAAGTTTATTGAGAAAACAACTCCAACACATTTGCAGAGAAAATTATAACACGGTATCACACTTTTCTTATGAGAGATAAATGTTCCTATATGCAACAACGATGGATTTCATCACTTAAGAGCATTAAAAACAAGTTTATTGAGAAAACAACTCCAACACATTTGTAGAGAAAATTATAACACAGTATCACACTCTTCTTATCAGATATAAATGCTCCTATATGCAACAACCATGGCTTTCATCATTTCAAGAGTAGTAAAAACAAGTTTATTGAGAAAACAACTCTAGAACTGAGAGATATTTGGAAGCAACTGTTGAAATGGTGAACATGTCTTGCTCTATGGTGTTGGTTATTGGGCATAGCTTTCGTGATCTTGTATACAAGACTGTAAATTTTCATGTAGCTTATACTGCATTAACCATTAAATTTTCAACATTTAGGGCACATTCACCATCACATTTGTAGAGAAAATTACAATGGAGTATCACATTTTTCTTATCATATCTAAATGTTCCTATATGCAACAACTACCTACCTTGTGCCTCATAGTTTAAATTTGTGTAAGGAGTAGGAGAGGAGGAGTGTCAAGGTGCAAGCTAGAATGTGAAGAGAAAGAATAATTTTCTTTGGGACTTGAGATAGACTCATTCTCTACAAATCTAGAGCAAAGCTTAATAAAACAAAACTCACCATACTTTTAATTTTTTAAATAAATATCTTAAAAATTAGAATATCAATTTAATACATTTTACTCAATTACACATTTAACAATATTCATTTAAAAAATACAAATACAAATTACTATTTTAAATAAAAATAGTACAACACATTTAACAATATTCATTTAAAGAAATATAAATAAAAAATTACGTACAATGCATTTAACAATATTCATTTAAAAAACTATGATCTCCCGAGCATGGGAGGGGGTTTCAAAAATTGGAGTAAAATGAGCAGTATGGATGTCATAAGAGATATCTATTTTGGAATTTTTAGTCTCTCTGGTCACCATGAATCTAATAGAATCCATTTCAACTGGGAACGTCAATAAATCACTGTGTGAATGATAACTTGTGACATCTCTAGCCATATTCTTTGATTGTGGATCAAGTTATAAACTAATAACTTGTGAAATCCCTAGCCATTTTCTTTGATTGTGGATCAGGTTATAAACTAGAATATACACTCTCTTTAGAAGACTCTACAGTATATATTGGATGCACAGAAAGTTTATGATAAAACTTGTACAAAAAACCCCTTAGGGTTGTCTCAACTTACTTTATTGTTAATTACATAGTGTTAATTTTGTAAAACTATAATCTATAGTAAGGACTGAGTGTGTTTTTTATTTTTTGAGTTTTTTTTGGAACTGAAAAATAAAAAAATTATAAAAGCTAAAATTATGTAGTGAAAAACTCTGCTTAAAATTTCAGAATAAAAAGTTGAGTAAGTTGGACATCATATAATATGAAAATTGTTTATGATTATAAAGCAAAAAACATGTAAGATTTTTTAGCTACAATTAGGTAATTAAAGACATGTATATATATTTTTTGAACTGAAGAAATTTGATATTCATTAACAAAAAAAAATGGGAAAGAGTGTGTATGTAGTTACAAATTGTTATGTAGTTAGAAACTATTACAATTAAGTAATTAAAGGTAATTTTAGTGTTATTTAAGAAATGAGAATTATGAACATTCGTCATTATTGATCAAGATAAATCATGTCCTATGAAATAATTTGGAAATTTAAAAAATCACATATTTTAAAAAATTTCATTATTAATTTAATTTTCTATATATTAAGAAATACTACTCATGAATAATAAAACAATTGTAACATAAATAATATATAACAAAAAACCATGTATTTTTGGAATAATAAAATAGTTGTAACAAAAATAATATAGAACAATAAAAACTATGTATATTTGGATGTATGAAAATTGAGATACATTTTAATAAGTAAAATTTTAAAAGAATAATAGTTATAAACATTTAAATATATTTTTATTAAATAATTAGTTTAGATCTTTATTATTTATCAAAGGGATCAATTCTCTTTTTACTCTAAAAGAGGTTTGCATATCAAGACATATTATCCCTCTTGGCTCTTGTTAGATCCAGAGTTAAGATTGATCTAAGCCATCTTAATTTCTCTCTTTAAATAAACTACATTCCACATGAATACCATGGGTTCTTTTTATAGTTTATTATTATTTTTATTTTTTATTGTATTTTGACCTAGTTAAAATGTTCATTACATTATGTCTATCTTTTTATTTAATTTACTTTTATTTTTATTTTTTGTAATTTGGCATAGTCAAAATGTTAAATTGAGGTTAAAATCTAACAAATTTTTAATAACAACATTTTAACTTTAAAGTCACCAAAACTTAAATTCAATCTAACTTATTAAAAAGTTAAAAAAAAACTAACATTATAAAAAACATATAAAAAACTATTTACTTGTGGATCTGATAGCCTAAAACATTTCAATCGTCTAACATTTGATCCAATGGCTCAAACATGGACACAGTGACAACTAGGGGAGTTGTAATTAAAAAAATATATTCATGTCATTTAACTAACTTGCAATTTTTTCTTAAAAATCATGGAAATTTCTGCAATATTTTAATAAATTCTGGGAGGAATTGTTGTAAATCCATGTTACAACTGTCAAACTTTAAGATTTTGGGTGCCAAAAGGTTTTTGATGGTGCTGAATCCATTTCCACCATCAAAAACAGGATTCAAACACAAAGAATTCCAGATTTTTTGAATTACTTTTGACTGTCCATGCAATTCATCAACAATTCCTCTTAATAAATTTAAAAAATTATATTTGTGCCATGTGGCTCCCCACGCACCAATTTCTTAGAGATTTGAGATTGTTTCAATTCTAATAAGTTCCTCCATGATAAGTTCCTCATTATTATAGATAACATTCATTTATATATAGGCAAATTTTATTTAGCAAAATGGTTCATTTTACAATAAGATGTGTATTTTTTTTTTCTCAAAAGTTAATGTTGACCCATAATATTTTTATCCATGGTTAATCATGTAAATGTGTGTATTAGTAAGGCATTTTTGGTGTTGCAATAATTTTTTTTGTTATATTGATTGTACTAGTTACATGATGCTAAATAATCCAATGATAGTTTAGTTAATTTAGTATTAATTATTTTTAGGTTGTAGTTTGACTCATTGTGAGTATGGCATAACTTGAGAGGAACTTTTACTTCTCAAGTGAAAATTTTATGACGGGTTTTTCTTTAAAAGTCTCTTTCATATGACATTTTACACACACACACACACACATATATATATATCAATTTTATTTTTATGAGGAGATTTTCTTTAAAACTCTCATTCATATGATATTATATATATATAGTTCTAAGACATTTTTATTTTGTTGAGATAAGTTTTGTGTTTTATCTTATTAATTTTAGTTTGATTATGAAGCAAATGAAACTAAAGTAAAATAATACATATACATGTTAAGGTCAAATAGATTGAATCATGTTCATTACTATGAAATTAGTGAACTAGTCATTGTTTATGCAATTTTTTTCAATTAACATGCTCAATCTCATTAGATGTAATATATTTTGAATAGGAGAAATTGATCTCAACTTGCAACATGATAAGTTGGATTGAAATAGGATCTTATAAATAATAAAACAAATTTCAACCCACTTTTACTTTTAAATATGGATTTGGGGATATTTTAATATTTCAAGCAATAATAATATACAATGTATGTGTTTTGACTAAATTTATGGTAGTTTAGCAAGGGGTGATCTCTCTAGCTGGAATCCTAATATTTGAAAGGCTCAAACCTAGTAGTGTTTAGATTTAATTATGAATGTATGGAATGCACAAGAGCCATGGTAATTCTCCAATTGAGATTTCCATTTAAAACCACAAAATAGATTCATTTTATATAAATTTAGATCTATCATCAACATATTAACATCAAACAAATTACATAAAAAATATCAGATTGTCACTTTTATTATTTTTATTGGGCAACTAAAAGACCCTTCTATCTAATAACTCTATCCCTGTATGTTAGTGTTTTATATAGCATAAGGATGGCCCATGGTGAAGACATGCATCTCAAGCTTAAGAATTTAGGGTTCAACGTGCATGGTGTGGAATTGCATGATGTGACTTAAGAGGGAGATTTTTTTTTCTGGCATGCCCAAGGACAGAGAGTGGGTCTCATATTGTGAATACAACTTTTGTTTGTCTCAAATTTTATAAGCACCATGCAATATGTATTTATCTTGGAGTTTTATCTTGTGTTTAACTTATTTTATTTTCTCCAATCCTCTCTCTCTCTCTCTCTCTCTCTCTCTCTCTCTCTCTCTCTCTCTCTCTATATATATATATATATATATATATATATATATATATATATATATATATATATATATATATATATATATATATATATATATATATATATATATATATATATATTTCTCTATGACACACATATATATTCAAACACACAAATACATACGGGTAAATTTTTATTTCACCCCTAAAATTGATGGTTTTAAAATATAATTTTAAAAATGTGAGTATTTGAGATATAATATATATTGGTATTTATCGGTATTTACCCTTCAAATTTAACCACTGGTTAGGAGTACAGTTAGTTATCCCTTTCATTTCTGTTATATGGTTAGTTCTCCCCTTCATTCATGTTCTATTCGGTAGGATGTGTTTGACCCATTATGATAAGGTTCAATGAATAGGTTTCTCCACTACATGGAATTGACTCTTTCTAAGTCATAAGTTTCCATATATTTGAAATTTTTTACATATATTCTTGGTACCTAAATCATAATTTTGTGATATATTTGAAGGTTTTTATGTATACTCTTGGTGTTATAGTGGCAACCATTGCACTAGGTCTCAACCAAATTAATCACTCATGTCTAAACAATAACTTTTTATATTAATTATGTTTTGATTATAAATATTTGCTTATTTATTAATGTAAAGTATTATGTAAATAATTTTTTATTCTTGTGACACATTAAATTTTGTTTTTAGATTATGGTATTGGTAAAACATATTTAAGAAAAAAACTTGGAAAAAAAACATTGATAAAAAGAATTACAATTTTACTGCAAAGTGGCATTTATTTAATTAGAAAAAGGTAATTCTAATGGGGGTGTCTTCTTTGAGTTAATGTGTGCATGGGTTGACAATATGGGGCCTCCCACCACCCCACCCCTCAGTATGCCAACATTCGTGTCTAGAATGAATGTGCCTTGCCTACCAAGGAGGGTGGCAAAGAACACATCGATTATTTCCACTCTCAACTAAGCTAAATCATCAAAACCCTTCATTTCTATGATTTTTCTCCTTAGTAATCTCCCGGCTTTTATGTTACTCCTCTACCATATCCTTGTGTTGTTTCCTATGCTCCCCATGACCTTGAATTTGGCCACTCCATATACAAAATTTTTGAATTCTCTCCCTCCACTTGCTTTCCTTTCGCCTCAGCTGGATTTTCACGACAGAGAAGGGTTCATCCAAGCCACCTTTTTTTCACCACTTCCCTCCTAATAAGACAATTTTTTTCTTCCTCGAAGTGTGACTTCTCAATTCCCCACTCCCAAACCTTCTCAATTTGACACCTGGATTGTTGCATCTAGAAACCATGACTCAACAACGAGCCTGTTGCCATAGAGGAGGAGGTGGTTGAAAAAATGTTGGTGGTTGTAGGGCATACTTTCAAGTGAATTTCTCGGCCCAAAATTAGTATATATACACTCCCTCAAAGATACAAGATGAAATTCAAGATGTGGAAATGGAAATTCATCAAGAGATATAGGATATTCTTGATTCAGAGGTAATGGAAAGGGTTTCTCCATGGGTTCTAGATACCAAAAATTCAAGTGGGCATCAAAGACATTACCTCCACACATTGGATCTCTATTGAGATGTAAAAATACTTCATGGTAAGGTTCTGGTGGAAACATGCCAAACTTGGGAAAATTTGATGCACGAGCTAGACAAGCTAAAAAATTCATTGGTGGATGTGGAAGGTCACCTAACCAGGCTTGAGATGGGCTCACCTCCTAGTACTCCCATACCACGTCCACACAAGGTCAAGGTGAAACCTATTGTTTGGTCAATTTAGTGTGTCCTAAATTGCTAACATAAATTATCAACCAGGGATTCGTAAGCTGACGAAGTGTGACGCACTATATGTGCAAGATAACCTATCTCTTACTTTTTGTCGTTTTTGGATTTTTATGAAATTCTAAAAGACAAGTATGGTTATGGATATTCAAGGCAATGATGTCCTTTATAATGATTTACCAGCTTGAAACTGAAAAAGGAATTTGAAACATACAATGACAAAACTTGAAAGGAAATGAAAATGTGCTACTGAAATGAAAAAGGTGTTGCTAATCTAATAAATCAAAACAGTGAACTAGTGAGCATGAAACCAAACTATTCTTGCTGCTGTCTAAACACAAAAGAAACTATGCTGAAAGAAATCCAAAATTTGCAATAAAGTAAATCTAAATCAAATTACATCAACTTGTCTTCTGATCCCTCATCATTAGTCCAACTATGATTTTCGGAAGTAACCATAAACAAATTGAGTAACTGATATCTAACTTGCAGAAAGTAAACTAATATCAAACTACACATTCATAATTCAATCCCTCACCATCAGTCCAGCTGTGGCTTTCGGAGGTAACTGAAGATGTCATGCACAATTTAATATTTCTAACTTGCAGAAAGGAAACTAATATCAAACTACACATCCAAAATTCAATCCCTCACCATCAGTCCAGCTGTGGCTTTCGGAGGCAACTGAAGATGTTATGAGCAATTTAATATATCTAACTTGCAGAAAGGAAACTAATATCAAACTACACATTTCATAATACAATCCCTCACCATCAGTCCAGCTGTGGCTTTCGGAGGCAAATGAAGATGTTATGAGCAGTTTAATATATCTAAATTGCAGAAAGGAAACTAATATCAAACTACACACTCATACTTCAATCCCTCACCATCAGTCCAGCTGTGGCTTTCGGAGGTAACTGAAAATGACATGAGAAATTTAATATATCTAAATCTAACTACTGAAGCAAATGTGCAAGACTGAAATAAACAAAGCAATACCGAAATTAAACAAAAACTAAGAAAAAATAAATTAACAGCAGAACAATATTGATTCCATGTCATTAGTCAAAAGATATGCAAATGCCCAGGCTGCCATGAAAAATTATGCTAAAAGCTATGATTTCAAAAAGCAATCTAAGTAAGGAAATATGACAAAACAGAATTGAAAGCAACTTATCTATAAAACATGTAAAAGCCTCCTTGGATAGCAGGGGCCCTCTGCTACCAATTTGGTGAAGTCCTTCAGCTCCTTAAAGATAAGATCACAATAGCATCAAAGAACTAAGCTTCTTTATTCAAAAACTCATAAATCTACATCCCATTCCATCTTAAACTTTGTTACAAATCTACTTCCTCATTACTTTCTCATTACCTATGATAGGAGAAAGCTTCTCCTATTTATACAAAATATGAGGAGACATCTCATTAATGGGAGTCCATGAATCTCTCCTTCCATCTCTAGAGTTACAATCAAAATAGGAAATGATAAGACACATGTCTTTCTAGAGTTTTAACACAACTTGAGGAATGAGACACATATCCTCTTAGAGTTTCAATACAACAAGGAAGTGAGACACATATCCTTTTGATCCCATAATCTTCTCCAACCAAATTCGAATTTGGCTTTAGAGTGCCACATAATGGTCTTCTAGAAGTCTCCTTTTGACCTACACATGTCACAAAACTCATAACACATATATAGATATATGAAACTATGTTAATTCTCTAGTTTCTAATCATAAATTCACTTAAAATACATAAAATAAATAACTTTGGAAAACAAGGATCCTAACCCATATATTTATGAAAATGGTTACTTGATGTAGGGTTTTAGGTCAAATGGCTATGAAATAAGAGCTAAATGGTAATGACATAATGGAAATATGTATGAATATGGAGAACACTTTTGAGACTCAACATACCCCCCAACTGAAGTTGTTGCATGTCCTCATGCAACCATTGCAATGATTCATTTGTCCATGAGTTGATCTTTTATGAGTTTTGACTCATATAGATTCATTCCAAACTTTGCTTCTTGACATTTTCTTTTTTGGCAAAGTATAATACATTTGATTGCAACATTTTTTTTTTTTTTTTTCAATGGTTGGTTCTTGTGTGACAACCATTTTTTTTTTTTTTTTTTTTTGAGCATTGGTTCTTGTGTAACAATGCTTTATTTTCTTTGTTGCATCAAAGTTCATGAAAACATTTAGAATCAACTACTTCATCAATGAATTGATCATTTGCAAGGCATATAATCTTTTGAATCATGTTGCAACAATAGTTGGTTGGGAAGTATATGTGGATGGAAATGAAATGAAAATGTGTGATAGTGTATGACATGTGGATATGAAATGATGTCCCTTCCCCCCCAACTAAAGATATGACAATGTGGAAAAGGGAGTGAGGAATTTTTCCAAAGTTACAATTTTAGCATTCTAATGAATTATATGACTAAAAATTAGAAAACAACATACCTTCACTTACCTTAAATGTGGATGAGTTGTGTATGTGTGGTGGCTGCAAAATTCTGATCATATTCTTCTTCAAGTGGCCGAACAAGAGGAGTCATGGATAAAGAGATGAGATGACTTTTTATTGGTTCTACTAAAACTTGTTGAATCTGTTCCAAAATGCTGAAAATAATAGTCTTCATGTCTTCAAAACTCATTGGCATAATTCATACTATGTGAAAATATGTTCTGATGTCGAACATAGTAGAAAATTGTTGACTTAGTGGCCATTAATAGATGCCACTAGACAACACGAGAACTCTCACCATTGATGACAATGAGAGTCAAGATGCCCAAACACATCTTGCTAGGTACGAATGATTTTGCTGATGTCGAGTCACCTAGAAGATCTTACGAACAAGAGACATTAATGTATTCCCATTGTTTGTCAGCATGAGAACTTGCCATTAAGGCATGCAAGCCTCAAGGTGTTTTTACAAAGAACTTAGACTCAAAGGACTATGGACTCAATAATTTGCATTGAAGCAGGGCTTATTTGCGGAATGAAAATGACAAGAAATAGAAAATGAAAATGGAAGATGGCAATGGAGAGTAGAAATGGAAAATGGGCAATAAGCATGTGAATGAGAAATGGTAATGGGAAATAAGCATGTGAATGAGCCTCTTGCTTTTATTTGTGGTTATGAATGGACAAAAATAAATGGAAAGTGGATGTGAATGTAAATGGAAAATATGAAGTGAAATGAGGTGAATGGTTTATTATGAGGTATGGATGTGATGGAGACAATAGTATCTGAAAGTTTTTCAAGTGTTTTGATCTGATTTTGCATCAGCATATTTCCTCCTCTTTGTTGCTGATCATCCTCTTATGAAACAAATTGGTCTCTTAAAGAGACACCATTCTCTTGTAGTCATTTGTCCTTCCTCCTGAAACCTGCAAAAAAACTAATACTTCTTCTGCAATGGAATGTAAGATTATCAAAGGGAGAGAGGTGATCAATCTCTCTAGTTATGATATTTACACACAAAACTAAGAATTTGTATTAATGAGACAAGTTCTCAAAGGAAAAATCAAAAGAATTTATACCTGTTTTGGAATTAGTGCCTCAAGTTGAATGTAGCTTCTTTTCAGCAATTTATTTCATTATTTGCCATTTCAAACTCTAATGATGGATTTCTCATTGTATAGATCTTGTTGATACCTTTCCAACGATACTTGAATCATCAAAATCTGATTTTGTATGAGAAAGTTAGGCTGATTTGAACAATGAGGTTTTTCAGCTGCGGAATTGCAGAACAGCTGCGGAATTGGACTTCAGCTGCGGAATTGGACTTCAGCTGCGGAATGTCGACGGTTTCTGTAGCTAAAAATCTTGAATAAAAAGTTAGCCATTCATCCTTCATCATCAGTCCAAAATTAATCAATACCTTCAGAAAAACGAGCAAATTCACTTATTCATTTCATTGATTCAAAATTATTGAATTTTTTTTTTTTTGAAATGAATTATACAAAGCACAAAATGAAGAGCATCCTAGTTTTGGCCTTTGAAATAAAGTTTCAACAAATGATGCTAAATAAATAAACATCATAATGGTTGGCGTTTAATAATGTCGTTGAAGCACCAAAAATTGCTGGGTCAAGTGCGAGCTCAACAATGCCAATCTTATCTTGAGGAAGAGGATTACCATCCTCGCCAAGGATGAATAGAGAACAACCCATAGCTGGAGTGCTGAACGCCGCACGAGACTGTGATTGTAACAATGAACCTGCAACAAATCCACCACCAATTTCGGTACCACCACAATACTCTATAACTGGCTTTGTAAGAGGCTCTTCTCATTAGCCATAGGTATTCATCAACATTCGATGTCTCGCCACTGGGACTAAAGCATCTAATGCTTGACCAGTCAAGACCAGCAACACAATTTGTTCGGAAACTTCAGTACATTTCTGAATTTGAAATAAATATCAGTGCTTTGCAGGCTGAAGAGTTAGAAGTGTTAGCCGTTCAAACAATGCAAGAGAGAAGAATTACTGAAATCCAACATTCAGAAAACGAAATTGAATTAAATTCAAAAATGAGTGGAATGTGCATTGAATGCCATGATAAGAGTTTGATTTTGATTAGAATTCTTCTTCTTGGATTTAGAGAACCGAATTATCAATGCAGAGTGTCGTTTTCAAATTCTTCACTTAGAAAAAACCGTTTTTCCTCACGCGGCAGGCAAAAATGGCCTTCAAAGAACCGAGCAATTATCCCAGACCGCCACGAATTTAGTAAAACGATTTCTAGGTTATCTAATTGACCATGTTGGCAAAAAAACCCATGTTTTATTTTTTCTAAATTCATCTCCGTTTGGCCAAATCGTGCTTTCAAAGTTTGACGTTTTTTTCTGTTTTGTGTTTTTCTGTTTTGACCTCTGTTTGTTTTCTTTCAGGTTCGGCTATAGCTGCATCAATTCTCTGCAAATACTTGTTCTTTGGGAAGATTCCCGTCAACCTTCCAAATCAGATTTGTCTTTGCAAATATTGCCCATGCTTATCCTTCACCTAAGCATTCTTCAGTTCAATCAAGGCACGTTTTACCTCTTTAAATTTTTTTTTTCAATTTCAATGCCTTGTTCTCTTATATGTGGTTGTCTTATGAATCTCAAAGAGCGTTTGGTGATGGTAGGCGGCATTGGCAAGGCTGACAGGCCTGGTATGATAGGTTTGAATGGCAAGAGATTTGCACAAAGGCCTCACGAATTCTTTCAGGGATTTGGGGAATTTTGATGATGTATTTTCCAGCTCAAATCCTACGAGTCAATAATGTTGTCATAAGCTCTGAAACACTACAACCTAGCAGCTTTGCAACATCTCTAACTCCATCATTTTCAACTTCTACGTGATTTTCATTATCAGAAGCAAAAAAATCTGATGTTTCCGAGCCATAATACAACTGCAAGCATCGTAAATGGTTGAATTTTTATGCTTTCTGTTGAGAGTAATTCATTTTTTCCAAAATGCCATGGCCTTTTCATTTTTGTTTATGTTTCTGTTTTTCAATTTTTTTTTCAGTTTGTTTTTGTTAATAAAATTATATGTTATATTTTTAAAAAATGTTTGGTCAATTTAGTGTGTCCTAAATTGCTAACATAAATTATCAACCAGGGATTCGTAAACTGACGAAGTGTGGCGCACTATATGTGCAAGATAACCTATCTCTTACTTTTTGTCGTTTTTGGATTTTTATGAAATTCTAAAAGACAAGTATGGTTATGGATATTCAAGGCAATGATGTCTTTTATAATGATTTACCAACTTGAAACTGAAAAAAGGAATTTGAAACATACAATGAAAAAACTTGAAAGGAAATGAAAATGTGCTACTGAAATGAAAAACGTGTTGCTAATCTAATAAATCAAAACAGTGAACTAGTGAGCATGAAACCAAACTATTCTTGCTGCTGTCTAAACACAAAAGAAACTATGCTGAAAGAAATCCAAAAGTTGCAATAAAGTAAATCTAAATCAAATTGCATCAACTTGTCTTCTGATCCCTCATCATTAGTCCAGCTATGATTTTCGGAAGTAACCATAAACAACTTGAGTAACTGATATCTAACTTGCAGAAAGTAAACTAATATCAAACCACACATTCATAATTCAATCCCTCACCATCAGTCCAGCTGTGGCTTTCGGAGGTAATTGAAGATGTCATGCACAATTTAATATTTCTAACTTGCAGAAAGGAAACTAATATCAAACTACACATCCATAATTCAATCCCTCACCATCAGTCCAGCTGTGGCTTTCGGAGGCAACTGAAGATGTTATGAGCGATTTAATATATCTAACTTGCAGAAAGGAAACTAATATCAAACTACACATCCATAATTCAATCCCTCACCATCAGTCCAGCTGTGGCTTTCGGAGGCAACTGAAGATGTTATGAGCAGTTTAATATATCTAAATTTGCAGAAATGAAACTAATATCAAACTACACATTTCATAATACAATCCCTCACCATCAGTCCAGCTGTGGCTTTCGGAGGTAACTGAAAATGACATGAGCAATTTAATATATCTAAATCTAACTACTGAAGCAAATGTTCAAGACTGAAATAAACAAAGCAATACCAGAATTAAACAAAAACTAAGAAAAAATAAATTAACGGCAGAACAATATTGATTCCATGTCATTAGTCAAAAGATATGCAAATGCCCGGGCTGCCATGAAAAATTATGCTAAAAGCTATGATTTCAGAAAGCAATCTAAGTAAGGAAATATGACAAAACAGAATTGAAAGCAACTTATCTAGAAAACATGTAAAAGCCTCCTTGGATAGCAGGGGCCCTCTGCTACCAACTTTGTGAAGTCCTTCAGCTCCTTAAAGATAAGATCACAATAGCATCAAAGAACTAAGCTTCTTTATTCAAAAAACTCATAAATCTACATCCCATTCCATCTTGAACTTTGTTACAAATCTACTTCATCATTACTTCCTCATTACTTTCTCATTACCTATGATAGGAGAAAGCTTCTCCTATTTATACAAAATATGAGGAGACATCTCATTAATGGGAGTCCATGAATCTCTCCCTCCATCTATAGAGTTACAATCAAAATAGGAAATGATAAGACACATGTCTTTCTAGAGTTTTAACACAACTTGAGGAATGAGACACATATCCTCCTAGAGTTTCAATACAACAAGAAAGTGAGACACATATCCTCTTAGAGTTTCAATACAACAAGGAAGTGAGACACATATCCTCTTGATCCCATAATCTTCTCCAACCAAATTCGAATTTGGCTTTAGAGTGCCACATAAGGGTCTTCTAGAAGTCTCATTTGGACCTACACATGTCACAAAACTCATAACACATATATAGATATATGAAACTATGTTAATTCTCTAGTTTCTAATCATAAATTCACTTAAAATACATAAAATAAATAACTTTGGAAAACAAGGATCCTAACCCATATATTTATGAAAATGGTTATTTGATGTAGGGTTTTAGGTCAAATGGCTATGAAATAAGAGCTCAATGGTAATGAAATAATGGAAATATGTATGAATATGGAGAACACTTTTGAGACTCAACACCTATCAACTTGGAGACCTCTTATCATCTTAATGCCAATGTTTTTCTTATTGATTTTCATGTTTAATTTCTAGGAAGTTATGTTATTTTTCATGGGGAGTCGCCCCCCATCCCTAAAATGATTTTTGTTTTCTCTAGTGTTAGGAAACCTCCTTGGGTTTCAAAACTTATAGAGTCTTTTTTTTTCTCTCCTTAACTATTGGTTTCCTCATCAATGAAGAAAAAACACATATTCCTTTTATTTGGTCTGGTCATGGATTTTTCTCTTTGATTTTGGAACATTGCAATCTATATGTTTCTATCTCTTGTCTAGTATCCCAAGTAGTTGGCCAAAGAAAAATTATAATATATATAATGTAATCCTGTGAATTATCAATAGAAACTTACCTTGCACATACAATAAATGATTCTCATTAAAAAGGACAACAGCTTTAAAAAATGAAGATTTTTAATAATAATAATAAGTGAATAATATATACTTATTTTAGATCCTATAAATTGCACAATAGCAATAGATAATATATTTAGCATGGTATAAATATATTTAGTTGTTACAATAACATTAATATTTAATTTATAATTAATAATTATCTATATGTGTTTTTTTTTAAATTTAAATCTTTTATTTAAAATCATATTAATTAGTAATTATAATTATTCTATTTTTTATAATATAATAATCATTAATAATTAATATTAATATGAATTATTAAGAAAGGGTTTTAATCATTAATAATTATAATATTATATTTTTATTTCATTATTTAAAATGTTTATATAACATAACATAATATTACAACACTCTCGGCAAATTCTTAGAGGTTGACAGGTCCTATATACAAACAAGAGACTGGAGTGTGGCCCAAATTTTGGTCAGTCTCAACCCTAGAGAGGGTTTGGCGGACGCTATGACTTTGACATATAGGGAGCTAGAGTTTCTGCAGACTCTGGACTATGAAAACCTCCCTTTCAGATGCCACAGATGTCACAAATATGGACATTTGGCAAGGGAATGTCCTTTGGGTCATCGTCGTCGTCAAAGGCAAAAGAGGAACTTCATTATTCAGGAGGAATCTCGTCATGAGGAAAGGGAAAAGGATAAGGAGTCAGAGCTAATGAATGAAGAATTGGGGGCTGACACAGAGAAGCCGGAGACAGAGGAGCAGGATCAGGTCGTGAATGCCTCTTTAAAGAGTTTTTCCATCCCGGTGTCCTCCCTGGTACCCCCTTCAGTTTCTGAGATAGCCAGGGTGTCTCGGGCGGGTATGCCTCTTACTCCTCTCTCCTCTCAATGAACATATATTTTCTTATCTCAGTCAGATAGTGATGCGCCCGGTCCTTCCAGGCAGATCTCACATGATATTTTTGATTTAAATGTGTTTCAAGCTTCAGTTGACAGTATTATTTTGTCTATCCCATCTCCCTCTATGTCTCATGCTCCTCCTCAAGAGGGTATATCCTTACCTGTCTCTTCTCAGGTCTCTGTTCCTGAAGCCCCTCCTTATAACCTTAGACCTCTGGCCAATAGAATGGGGAAAGGGATTGTTGTAGGGGG
Source organism: Pinus albicaulis (assembly GCA_034641835.2). NCBI lineage: Eukaryota > Viridiplantae > Streptophyta > Pinopsida > Pinales > Pinaceae > Pinus > Pinus albicaulis. The sequence goes on along the minus strand of CM076571.1, from coordinate 708,186,976 downwards.
TCTTGAGTTGGATTCGGTGTCAGTTGGTCCGAGGAAGTTAAGAGGCAGGAAATCAAACCTTTCAAAGGCCCAACTGAAAGCAGTTATTGATATATTTGATGGGAAGCAGCGGTCTCTTTCTGGGGTGCTTAGAGCTGAGTGGCCACCCCCACAGGGTCTCCGATGATTGTAATGTTCTACAATTGTAGGGGCTTAGCTAGCTAACCCAAAAAGCTAGCATTAAGGGAATTGGTAAATTCTCACAAGCCGGATGTAATTCTGATCCAAGATATGCTGGGGAAGGGGGAAGAAGTGAAAGGGAGCCTGTCAAAATTTCTTCCGGGATGGACGTTTCATGCTCTTGATGTGAACGGTTGATTTGGGGGGGTGGCTACGAGCTATAACTCAAGAAATCTTAGAGAGATCTCCTCATGGGGATCTGAAAGTGCCTTGGCTGTGGAACTTTATTCAAATGAACTTTGTATTCCTCTCCTTCTTCTGAATTTACATGGGTCATGTTTGGAGCGTGAGAGATTCTGAAACCCCTTCTTCTCGAAATCGTTTCTTTCTCATCCAAACCTCATTATAGGGGGAGACTTAAACTTCTCGTTGGGTGATTCGGAATCATGGGGTGTCTCATCAAGAGCGGACCCTATCTCTGATTACTTTATGAAAAAGTTGGTTGTTTCTCATCTGGTGGATGCCTCCTTGCTCAAGATGTGTCCTACTTGGAGAAATAAAAGAGTGGGAGAGATTGGGTTGGCAAAAAGATAGACCGTTTTCTGCTGTGTGAAGATCTGGTGGAGAAGCTGTCAGTTTTCAGACACTGGGTTGGGGAGGGGGGTCATTTGGATCACTTTCCTGGATTTCTAGAAGTAAAGGGTGATTATAAGGAACCGGGAACCCCTTTCAAATTAATTCCTCATGGCTAAATGATGAATCCTTCATTGCTCTGTTTCATGACACTTGGAGGAAGGATTGTTTCAGGGAAGATGAAAGCAGAAGCCGTCTCTTTATGGACAATTTAAAGAGAATGAAGTTAGCAACAAAAGAGTGGGCTATCCAAAAGAAATTGAAGGAGGAGGAGGTTCTTAAAAATGTGAACTTAGAGCTGGACTTCCTTGAAAGCCCAGAAGGAAATGGCTATGCAACTTTGGACTCCCGGGATCGAGTTGAAGAACTGGAATCCATTCGGAGAAAAATTCTTCAGCTCAGAGAGGAAAGATGGCGTTTAAAAAGTCGTGCAATCTGGTTGCAGGCAGGGGATGAAAACACCATGTTTTTCAGAACTATGCAAAAGAAAGGAAAAATTCAAATACTATCTGGGAAATGCAGAAATAGAATGGGGAGATGGCTCGATCATTTGAGGATCTGGCCTCTCTAGGGGTAAACCATTTTAAAAATCTCTTTAGAGTACCTGAGGAAGTCTCTATTGCAGAGGTGATCAGAGTGGCTCAATTTTTCCCAAGATATATTGAGGAGGAAGGGAATGATTCAATTATGGACCCTGTTTCTAGAGAGGAGGTTGAAGACATTCTCAAAGCAATGCAGAAGGATAAAAGTGTAAGGTCCCACCTTACCTACCATAATTATTATAGAGAAATATTATATTAAATCAAAATGTGATATTTATTATTATTATTATTATTATTTTTAATATTTATTTATTTATTATTATTATTATTTTATATAGAATTTATTGTTGTCCTTTACACTACACCGTAAATTCTATCAACTTATCTTCAAATCTACCAAGTTCAAGGTTTATCAAGATCCAAAAAAATACAACCATAATACTTGCTTCTCAAGACTAAAATCACCTTTAAAATATAAATTGTTTAGTGGGATGAATAAATGTCAACCTTTATGAACCACAATTTACAATAAGCTAATTGTTAATTCCGTTGTAATGAAATGTGTTCAAGAGTGACTAATAACATGCTTATGAATTATTTTCTTAAAAGGATAATTTAAATTATATAGAGTTGGCATCCCATAATTAGGAATTCATATGTGAGCTGATATTGCAACAAATTACTTACTACAATTTTGACTTTTCAGCAAGACCCTTTAACTCAATGAGTTATTACACTAGAAATACCTTGATTGCAAATCTTAAATTAACTTAAGCCTTTTGTTTTATGGACGGTTCATAAACGTAATTAGATGCAACCATTGAACATTATGAAAACCAATTTACAAGTATGGAATGTATAGCCATTGAGGCATTTTTTCAAACACTTACAACCATTATCTCTTTAAGGTGTTTTCACAACAATTAGCTAACATGAATCCAAAGTTACATGACTTCATTTTTTCTTTGTAAGTAGTGTCAATAATTGAACTTAAGATATTAGTAGACTATCAGCCATATTCATTGTTGAATCTATACTAATGAATATAAATATTTAGAAATTTCAAACATAGCTTACAATGTTTTAAGGTACAGCCATTGAGGAATTTTGACAAATAGATGGCAGTCATAAAACAAGTGGCCGTAAGGTTATTTCAATTTTCAAATTATTAACCATTTATACTTTAAAAACCATTTCCAAGTCGTTAGCCTATATCAGATTCATCACTATAAATTATGCAGTTCCAATATAAAAAGAACCAAACAGCAAAACAAAACAACAGGCAGTTCTACATGCAACAGCAAATCTGCAAAATAGAGCAGATTTGGGAATTGATGTCCGAAACCTTGATTTTTGAAATCAAATTTGGGGTGAAATGGTCTATTGGTACGGATACCCCCTGAAGTGGAGCTGAATCGCAACAGGGACGCCCAGAAATGCGATTCTTGAAAACAACAACTACCCAAGAATCCTACAATCTCATTTATGACTTCTATCAAACACATAGTATGAAAACTTATCTAGAGCTGTAAAAAGAGGAGGAGAACATAAATTAAGCCATTAAAACATTTTCATCCAATTCATGACAGCCTACAAGATTCATCCATTAGGACTTTCTTTCAATCGATTCAACATTATACAAGAAAATACTTCAACAATCATTATGAAATTTCCTCACATTTGGTGTGCAACACTTCATATACATGTAAGTTTCAGAAAACAACCAAACAAGAAAAAGCTTATGAAATAAAGTAAAAAAAATGCATAATATAATTTGACCCACATACCTGGCAGTGAATTTGTACAACTCCAAGAGGATGGATGTATGCTCCAACTCCAATAAGAGTATGCTCCAATGCCCATATCCTTACCAACTCATCATGAACCACCCGGTTTTCCTCCCAACCATATCCAGGAAGAACTTCTCCCCCTGGAACCCCCGAGCTGCAAAAGCTCACAACCAGTTCCACAATACAACAGTAGAGAGAGATATGCAAGGCAACTCAGGAAGATAGTTTTCACTTCCTCTAAATACCACTCATGTTCAACCTCAATAGACACTTAGTAGATTAGTAAGGAATCCAGATTTGTTTTGGAAGAAATTGGATGCTCTCCATATCTCTCACAACCTTCCTCAAGTCTCTTCCACTCTTGGCATCCCCCTTCCTCCCCCAAGTGAGAATACATGAGACTCATATATATGAGGAGAAACCAATTATTGTCATAAAGGAGGAGTAATATGCATGCATTGTATTCCATTTAGAGGAGTGTAACATGCCATTAAGGAGAGGTATGCATGCCTTATTTAAGGAGAGTGTAACATATGCATTAAAGAGAGTGTAAGAGGAATATTTTATGACATATCTTTAATGAGTGTAAGAGGAATATGCCATTCCTCGATGAGTGCATAAAAGAGAGTGCAATGTAATATTTAAAATAGAGAGAGTTACATAGAGCCATGAGAGTCATGAAAGAGATAGGTGTGAATTGATTGAATGGATAAAGCTAATTTGTTATTCCCTTTTAATAAAATATGATAGTCTCATAAAAGATAATGATAATACTAATAATATTGAGGATTAAGTCAATATTGAACTATTAGGATTGATTAAAGATAAGTTAAGTGATTTTTCTTCAAGTATACTTGTTTACCCATTGATTGGAGGTGATTTAATATTTTTGGAAAGTCATACTTGAAATGGTAGACATGACTTTCTATTTTTAGAAAGTCACTCCAAAATTGTTAAGAATGAGATTATTAAGGAAATTCATCTATGAGTTGCCCTTGAGTGGTATTTTTCTTCCAGATAATAGGGATTCCGCACCCCTATTGTATGCATCTTTGTGCCTTAGTAGATTGAGGACTCCACGCCCTGATCTACTCTAAAGATCCAAGATTCCACACCTTGATATTTTTAAATATTTAAGACTCCGTGCCCCAAACGTTTCATTATAGATTCAAGACTCCGCGTCTTTATATTTCATGGATTTAGGACTCCGCATCCTAATCCTTTTATCATATATCCAAGACTCCACGTCTTTATATTTCATGGATTTAGGACTCCGCGCCCTAATTTCCATGGCTTCTCATCTACTGTGCTTTGCAACTCCACGTTTCTCCTTATGATACTAATTGTGAGCTTTTACCCATTTGATGGTTCGTTGATAAGACCATGAATGGTGCATGATTTCCACAGTCATTTGGGTTTTGAAGAAATGACTTCCACAGTCATTTATCCTTGTTGGAAAATGATCAGGTCCCCTGCCACATCATGCTTAGTACGATATTACGCACATATAATCATATAAATAATGTGTCATCCATAAATCATAATTAACCATATTCCACCTAACCATGATCATCCATGGATCTGTGTCTCAATTCTGAATCACCATTCATGTCATACACCTATGTCCAAAATTGGATACCAAAAGATAAAACATCGCTAATATGCTCTTAACCAAAATCAATTCTTGTGCACGCAAACATAGATATTATCATAAGCACACAACAACCAAGTGACCCAAACCAGGTCATAGCATATAAGCATGTACATAAGTCTTTCATACATAACATTATATCATTATATCAAAATCACCATCTCTAAGTGTCATCAAAGTTATCTCACTAAGAAGGGACACTACAGGTAGGGGATGAAAACACCATGTTTTTCAAAACTATGCAAAAGAAAGGAAAAATTCAAATACTATCTGGGAAATGCAAAAATAGAATGGGGAGATGCTCGATCATTTGAGGATCTGGCCTCTCTAGGGGTAAACCATTTTAAAAATCTCTTTAGAGTACCTGAGGAAGTCTCTATTACAGAGGTGATCAGAGTGGCTCAATTTTTCCCAAGATATATTGAGGAGGAAGGGAATGATTCAATCATGGACCCTGTTTCTAGAGAGGAGGTTGAAGACATTCTCAAAGCAATGCAGAAGTATAAAAGTCCAGGGCCGGCTGGCTGGACGGTGGAATTTTTTCAACACTTCTTTGAATCCATTAGAGATGAGTTGGTAGCAGTGGTGGAAGAATCCAGGTGCACGGGATCCATCTATCAACCTTTCAACGCTACCTTCTTAGCTCTCATCCCTAAGTCTGATCATCTGGGTTCTTTTGATGATTTCAGGCCTATTTCCTTGTGTACCTATATCTATAAAATTATTGCAAAAGTCATTGCTTCTAGGCTAAAACCGTTCATGTCCAAGAAAATTTTTGCTAAGAAATTTGGCATTAGGGGAATTTTGAGGTCTAAAATGGGCCTCCTAAGGAAATTATAAAATAATAGTGGAAAAAATCAAATAAGATTTGATGACATCATCAAATTTTAGAGGGAAAAATGGGAAAACTACTTTTTCAACTCATATTTTCAACTTATCTCCCAAAGTTTTTACTCAAATTTCGAGCGGGAGTACTCATTGGATGTGAAATTTAATTCCCCATCCAAGGAGTACCCATGTTGCATACTTTCGATGGGTCTTACTACACAAAAAATGAGAAATACATAAAAAAACGTGATTACAATCATGTTTTTTATGTATTTCTCATTTTTCGTGTAGTAGAGTTCATCAAAAGTATGCAACATGGGTACTCTTTGGATGAGGAATTAAATTTCGCATCCAACGAGTACTCCCGCTCGAAATTTGAGTAAAAATTTTGGGAGATAAGTTGAAAATACGAGTTGAAAAAGTAGTTTTATTATTTTATTATTTTTTTATATTTTTACCCTTTTATTTAAAAAATGGTGAATCATCCCCCATGGTTGACATCATCATCTTGAATCCTATTGGTTGTTATAAAGTTTATTTTTGTTGTACATTTTTCTTAGGAGGCCCATTTTAGACCTCAAAATTCCCCTAATGCTTTTTAGATGGCAGGAAAATTCATGAGGCGGTGGGAGTAGCTCATGAAACTCTTCACAGTTTAAAAATAAGAGGGATAGTAAAAATTGATCTGTCGAAAGCCTACGACAGAATTAGTTGGATGTACCTCAGACTCTTATTAACCCATCTTGGCTTCATATTTGACTTTGTGAGATGGGTAATGGGTTGCATCTCTTCGTCTTCCATTGCAATTCTGATCAATGGGGCTGCTTCTATGTTTTTCAATCCTAAGAGAGGGCTTCGTCAAGACTGTCCACTTTCTCCCTTACTGTTCTTGTTGGTAGTAGAAGGCACCAGTCTAATGATTCATGAGGCAAAGAGACAAGGGAATCTTAAAGGAATTGAATTGGAAGTAAACCTCTGGGTCACTCATCTACTTTTTGTGGATGATATCTTATTGTTTAGTAATGGAAGTAATGAGGACTGCAGGGCCCTAAAAAAGATCCTGGATCTTTTCCTGAAAGCTACAGGTCTCTGTATAAATGAGCAAAAATCAACTCTAACGATCTCGGGTCTGACTAGGGAGGAAGTGGGAAGGGTGGAAGTTTTCTTGCAGTTTGAAGTCAAGTCATTGCAGGATAAGTTCAAATATTTGGGCTTCTTCTTAAAACCTGATAAGTATCGAATTCATGACTGGAAATGGCTCCTTGCGAAAATCGAATCAAAATTGAAACACTGGAGCTTTAAATGGCTTTCAATATCAGGGAGGCTAGTCCAAATAAAATCTGTGTTGCTGGTAGTTCCTGTGTACTGGGCTAGCCTTACTTGGGTCCCCAAAGGTATACTAGCTTTCATTGAAAAAAATTGCAGCAGATTTCTGTGGGCAGGATCCAAGTTTGAACATGTGACCCCCTGGATAGCCTAGAATAAAATTGTTAGACCTAAAGAATGGGGAGGATGGGGTATTAAAAATATTTTCCCTTTCTCCCAATCACTTGCAGCCAAGCTTGCCTGGAGGCTCATATCGGCTGACAACCTCTGGACTTCAGTTACTAAAAGAAAATATATTGACCCAGTTTCAATGCTTGAATGGATAAGATTGCCTCAGAAATTTTCCAAAAATGCTTCTGTGGTATGGAAGGCAGTGGTAGCCTCCGTGAAAATTATTTAGCAGGGACTGGCATGGAATGTGGGGGATGGAACTCAGGCTAGGCTGGGACGTGATCCTTGGGTGGGATGCACGGAGAGATTTGCACTATCTCAAGACCTGGTTGTTTTCTTAAATAATAGGGGGTTTTACAATCTAAACCATGTGGTTGATCACCGGAACACCTCCATTTGGAGACAAGGGTGGCTATATGGGAGGGACCTTCAATTGGAAGACCGTTGGTTGGAAGAGTGGGGTTACTATAGAATGGATCTACAAAACTCTTCAATTCATATCACTGACTCAAGGGATGAACTCATATGGGTGGATGATCAGAATGGGTTTTATTCCCTGAAGCTGCGATATAAGTGGTTGATGGCTCAAAATGGGTGGGAGGTCTTGGCTTGGTGGGATAAACTACTATGGAAGCTAAAAGGACCACCTAAGGCTAGACTTTTTTTCTGGTGTATCCTTCAGAAGAGAGTTCCTACATGGGACTTCCTACAAAGGAGAGGGAAGATCGGTCCTGGTTGGTGTTCTCTCTGCATAGCTAGTGAGGAAACTGTGCAACATATTTTCCTTTCTTGCCCCTTCAATGTATGCCTCTGGACTAAATTGTTAAGAATCCTCAAAATTCCTTATAAATGGGAAGTTCAGGAGGTGCATGAAGCATGGCACAGGTGGTGGCAGGAAGCACCCAATGATAGATTTCGAACCATTCCTCTTCTGATAGCCTAGGGGACTTGGATTGCTAGAAATCATGTGATATTCAAAGACTCAGCATTCCCAATCGGAAGATTGGCAGCGAAAGGGGTTGCAATTTATGATAGCATTCCTATTCCAACAGAACCTCCTTTAAACCGAATTGTTCAGCAGGGATCTATCAGAGAATGTGTCCCACTGGCTTATTTTGAAGGGGCTTCAGACATTAATGGGAGCTGTGGTGTAGGATTGGTTATCCATCTTTCATCTGATAAAACAATCAAAGCATCCATTGGGCTTGGTCAAGGGACAAACAATTTTGCTGAACTGAAAGCTCTTCACCATCTCCTCTGTTGGTTAACTCTTAGGAATGTGAGAAAGGCTCAGATTTTTGGAGACTCTATGAATATTATTAAATGGTTCAATGGGACATAACACTGCAGGAACTATATTTTGCTTCCTTTACTCAATGAAATATCTCATCTAAAATGTCACTTCACTGAGATCTCTGTTTGCCATATCTACAGGGAATAGAACCATGATGTAGACCACCTATCTAAAGAGGTTTTTGAGCAAGATCTGGGGACCTGGTTAGTTGTGGAGGAGGAAAATGGGCTGGTTCGACCTATTGAACAACCTTGTTTTGCCTAATGCCTATCAGTTTGTTTTAAATGGTGATTTCTGAATGTATATATTATGCTGTTTTTAATTTTACCTGAACTTTTCATAAACTTCTTTTGGGTTCTAGGGTTGTTTTCCTATATAAGGAGGCCCTGGTTATCCGATAAAATTCTAATTTTTTGTATGGATGGAAACTGGGATAGTGCTTACTGCTGGTTTCTAGATGGTTTCGGTAACTTTTTTTCTCTGATAGACAAAAAATTATGTTTCTTGCACACCTCTGTTTCGGATTGTCTTCCTATAAAGGAACCCGGGAGATGTGCCAAAACAGGATTGCTTTTGAACAATGATCTTTTTTGGATTGGGTTGTTAAAGCAAATACTTGTGTGTATTTCAAAACAGTCAAGACTATTTTTCTTCCTCTTCTGAAGGAGAAAAGGAGTTCTTCATAAATGCTCAACATATGCTATGTAACTTTCTATAATTAATAGATGGTTCGATTTTTTTCTGTGGAAAAAAACATAATATTACAACATTTCCTATATACTCACGTGATGAGCACTTCTTAACCCAATAATTAATAATTATTTATATAGATTTGGCTTTTAATAAATTTAAATTTATTTTTATTTATTTATTTTTAAATAATGTTTTAAACTTCCTCTCCATCATTTATAAGTAAATGGCGTTTTCCTATTTTAATTAAAATAAATAAATAAATACTATTTTTTTTGCTATAACTTTATTAAATTTGAATATTCATTTTATATTAAAATTAAATATTAAATATTAAAAAATATTAATTTATTTTTTTATTTTTAATTATCTGTTTCATTTTATTCATTGGTAATGAGAATTGAAAATATTATAAAATTCAGCATTAATATATTTTTAATGAAGTTTTAAATTTTTTTATTTAGTGTTATAGGGATAACATTTTTTTTCCTTTATTTACAAAAATAAAGGAAATGACTTATAATTTGAATTAATGATTCCTTTATAATATTTTTTCAAGTTGTAATTTTGAGACTGACAAAAACCACAAGAACAATATCATACCAGAATAAAAATATATTTAATAAATCCAAAAAGATAAAGGAGATAAAAAAAAAAAGTTATTCCTCTAGTCCTCTCCTAAGCAAAATCCATTACCTAAGAAATTAGTTTTTGATAAGTCATTACATTTAGTTCCCTGAAAATATGAACCATCTGCTAATCAGATAATTGAATTCTTCCTCAAGAGCTCTGGTCTTAAGTTTCCACGCCTCTAGAGCCATATGTTGGAGTTGCTATTTTCCTTTTTCCCATTAATGATTGAAAATGAATCACCAAAACTTTTTATACAATTAATTGAGAGATTTAGAGTGAATTTGAGCCGGCCCCTAAAACCCAATAATTATTATTTTTTTATTTGTTCCTTCCCCTCAACCAATTTTTAAAAATGAATCACCAAAACTTACTTTGTATACAATTAATTGAAAGATTTAGAGTGAATTTGAGCCGGTACCGAAAACCCAATAATTTTATTTTTTTTTTCCTCCCCTAAACAAATTTTTAACTTAAAACAATGAGACTAAGTAATATTAATAATAATAACAATTTTGCATCTATTTTCTTTGACAATTTCTATCAAAGAAACCCAACGGATTAGTATTTTCAATAACCAGCTTTGGAATTCTTCTTCGAAGGCTTTATATGCTCCCTAAAAGAATAAAAAAAAATTACAGTAATTTGAAGAATATTGAAATTTGCATTTTCAAAGGGAAATTTATTCCTAGCAAGCCAGGTTTTGTACATCATAAAGAAATGTAGGTAACTAAATAAATAACCTCAGAAGGATCTTAACCAAAACCACAAGCATTCCTTCACTCTAGATCCAACCCAAGAACTTCAACACAGTGAAAAAGGTTTTTTTACATGTTTTAAAATTTTCCCAATCTGTAATATCCCAAAGCTCAAAAAATTTGACAAATTTAGCACACTTTTGTGTTTTAGTTAAAAATACTTGTGATCAAACGCTGAACCCAATGGGATCTCGAAATGCATCCTTTATTTATATTATTAACTAAAGAAATGAGCACATGTCCATACAAAAATATCTGAGCCCCTGCAGTGGCATGCTGGGATCCTCATTAAAATAAAAATCAAAAGACTGAAGCACAATCGTGGACCATGGATGGATCCACCAGAAAAAATAACACCCACTGGGTTTTTGTCCCTGGGATCAAATTGGAACTAGACACGCCAATTTCTCACGAAAAACACAGTAATATAGATAAACCTGAATGATTCCAAATGCCTAGCTTCTATCCCCTTTTTATAGGCTTGATAGACTCTCTAGAGACCTTGTTTTATTATTTCCCTTGAAAAATGAAGGCAAATACCATGGGAAAATACCATGGTAATTACCATGGACAAATTTCATCCATTTTAACCAAATCAATAAAGGGAATATTAGAAATATTCATGCCCAAAGATTGCATGTCCTCAAACAATTCACTGTTATCCTCAACAAGAGAATTGGTACTAGGATCCCATACAACCCATTGTGTTATTCCATACCTCCATCTTCAATGATCTGGAATGGATCCTTCGATACCTGGATCCTAAACAAACCTTCGGCCAATCCTTCCCTCGATAGATTCATCTCGATCCCAAACAATCCTTCATCCAATCCTACCCCCAATGGATTCTCTTAGATCCAAATGCCACCTAAGTCCTGGGACATGTGGGTTATGGTACCATCTCAGCCCTCCATCACTGCTCGTGCCAAAGGGCCCAAACTGCAATATTCCCTTGGCTGTGAGTATTCTCCTAGGAATCAACCCATCAATAGAGTACCAAATCATAATATCTTGCTGGTCCATGCCTTGGGAAGGATAAATACCTACAAATCTACTAATTTGATGTTGCTCGATGCTAAACTCATGCTGCTCCGCTCGATCACCCAACATGATGCATTTGGAGAATTTTACCCTCCTCTTCCCAATGCATAAAGGTGGCTTGGTAGTGTTGCAATCCTTATCTATGTACCCATGTAAAGGGCTTCTCTAGAACTCCCAAATGTACTCCTCTTGCTGTCTTATGAGGGGCTTGATTCATTCCTCAACACTAAACAACTTGGTGATTGATTTGACACATACCCCTATGAGATCCTCAATTTTACTGTTCTCGTGTAAGATAGTGTCTTGGACTATCTAGACTCTCTACTTCAACATCATAAGATCTATCTTGAAATTCATGATCTTTTCTGGAAATTCCTCTACTGGAAGTTATGGTGCCCTGTTGAATGCCTTTATATTAGTCTGCACTGGATGCTCAACTATCATAGTTCCATCTTGAACCTTTGATCGACCCTCCAAAAATGACTCATCCTACATACTATATTTGTCATTTTGTCCCTCATGATCATGCTCATCATGTTGGTTTATTAGAACTGTCTCCTCACTTAGGTCTCCTTGAATGTCTTCTTCTTGGCATTTTCCATGTGTGGCGATAATTTGTTGTTCACCCTCTCTGGTTGTCAAATCTACACCTGATCACCCATAATATTTATGGATGTCCTCGTGGATATCTATGGACTAAACTACCCAAGATTTTACCACATTGTTAGGATGAATTACATCATTCATTTCCCTTTGTACTTTTTCAAGCTGACTTATTATCATCGGCTTGTCCTGCAAGACTCTTTGAAAAGCATGGTATTGTTGCTCACCATTTGTAATTGACCACTTGGATCCTTCATAGCTTCTCTTCTGAAAATCAATGAACCCAACTATGGATGAATCCCCATGATCTGAAGAAGTCTCTAACTGTTCTGCCCATGTTACCTCCTTATCACCTTGACCTGAATGGTTAAGGGCCCAAGGTCCCTTGCAGATAAAGCATATTCCTCTCCTCCTTAGTTCATTATTCCTGCAGAATTTTTTTTTTTGCTTCATCCATCAATCTTTCTCAACTCCTTCCTATTTAGCACCCTTCTAAGAAATTTTATGTTTTTCGTGACCAACTTCTGATCATAGGGAGTTGGTGATCTCTATGGTTCCTTCCTCCAAATGGTCAACAATTTGGATCTTAGTATCTTGCATATGTCAGCATATCCTAAGAATAGAGACATAATCTTTTGCATGCTTGTTTTGACACAGTCTAGATGAGTTGATGTAATATATTTGTAGTAAAGGAAAGATTAAGTTGTTGCATTCCAAATTCAGCATAAAGGTGCCAAAGCTGAACTCTGCCATGAGTTTTAAATTTTTTCCCTTCAGAAAGGTCGGAAGCATGATGTTATTCGACCCCTGAAGGGCTTCTACTATCAACTGCAGTAGAAGATATGTTAGTTGAGGGAAGGGCCTTTATATAATATTTCCATTAATTTTTCCAAATGTGTGGCACTCTTAAACATTTTTGCAGACATCCAATTTTGTCTTATAGAACTAGATCTCTCCACTATGGAAACATCTTTCAAGGAGTATAAATTTAAATTATGAATATATGATAACGGACCTCTTGATACATGAAATTACCATTGCATCCAAGCCAGAATCCTTCCCCGGTCATAGTTGTGAGCCTCACCCAACCTTCCATAATATCCATTGCTCCACTTTTGTAAAACCGTCCACCACATGTTTCTAGAAATTTGAGGTACCTACTTCTAATTTTTCTGGTTTATGGATCCACCCCACCACAAATGTTCCTTTCAAATATTTTTCTCTAATAAATGAGCTCCATAAATTAGTAGAATTGATGAATCTTCTATAGTTTTTTGTTCCTAGACACATTGAGAAAGAACAAATTTATGATATCCCAGCACCCATTTTATTTGGATAAGACACCATGTTCCAGCTTACATAAGAAAAATAATAACTTGTTTTTTTTCTCACCCATAAGAACTTGTTGCAAGACTTTTGAATTCTTTTAGAGTTTCTTTTTGGATTTTTACTAAAAGCATCCATAAAACTGGAATTTCCTCCAAGAAATATTTCACCAAGATCCACCTGTGACCCAAATATATCTAATGATTTACCCACATATTTATCTTTGCATCCACCTTCATAATTAACTACCTCCAATCTGCAATATGGTACGATTTTTATTTTAGAGAAAAACCAAAATATTTCATGCCTTATTTCAAAACTATAAATCTATATACTTTTTAGTGAATATTTAGTATCTTCATCAATGTTTATTTTTAGGAAAAAAAAAAATCCCCACTAACCACCATACTTGAAGCTCGAAAAAATATGGAAAAAATATTAGACAACTAATCCTTAGGTTAGTTTATGTTAGGTAATCGGTTATTAGAGTCCAAGAAACTCGAGGAACTGATTCAACAGTTTCTTGATGTATTTATATGTGTACACATTGTACATCATTCTTTGAAACATTTCATTAATATATTGTTGAGTTTGTTTCCAGTTTGTGTGTTGTGTCTCTTACAGTGGTATCAGAGCAGGTGAAATGCTTTGTTGAATGAGAGCAAAGGTTAATTTTCTCGATTAAGTAAATGGGCCACTAGGATTGTGGCGCGAGAGGGAGAGAGAGGGAGATTACACATATGGCAAGGAGATAAGATGTTCATGGTCGTTTTTCCATCGTTGTTTTCGTGTGTTGTGGATTGCGAGAGAGGAAACTATTAATTTTGCTTGTCTGTCTGAAGAAATTGTCGCTGCACACGACCAGCATGAAGAAGAATGATGGCCTTAATGTGCAATCAGTGTTTTGGCGTGCTCTTTGTATTACAGTTTTGTGTACAGCTATTGGTGCCTATAGCATTGAGCGTTGTCCGGCTGTACTTCTCTCGGTGCGGTAATCTTATTCTTAAATTTGTGAACATTTGGTAAGAAGGGTCTTTCATATGTGAATTATGATAGCCATATTTGCTATATTTTTACTGCACTGGGATAAAACAAATTTTCACCATAACCAGAAGGCATAACTAATCTGTTTATGTGTAAAATATTGGATTTTGTCCTAAATATTCCAAAGGAAACCCCTTAGCCAAAATGTCGCTGCTTGAGATTGATAGTTTGGGTTCAGTTTTTTTGGGTGTCCATGAAATGATAGATTTGTTAAAACTGGTGCAGTGTGATCCAGAAAGGGTGAATGTTGGGAATTGGGAGGTTTGCTTGGCAGTCCTATGATGATTGTCTCGTTTATCACTGACGGAAATTTCGGTATATTAAAATCATAGAAACCTACGTTTCTGCCTCCAATTTCGGTGTTAAGTATGCTTATTCAAAATCTGTCATCTAGTAATTGGATTTTAGATCAGTGCACACTAGCTTGATTAGTGCGATCTATTTTAATGTCTTTGGTCATTTTTCATGTCTTTGGTATGTTTTCATGTCTTTGGTTTCATTAGTGTCTGTTGCTGGAAATCAACGGGAGTGTATACCAATTCTGATGCCAAAATATTTTAGAGTGAGCCCACTGCCTCGAGTTGATAATACAATCTGACGTGGTGGCATAGCGACAATTTGATTGTCTAATTGCTTTATTGGGATTCATTTTTGCCAAAACAGAGAGTGTTGTTTTTCTTTTATGGAGGAAAGCTTGCACGAATGTTAGTGCTCTGTTTGGCATTTTCCTGCCCTTATTCTGAAGCGATCCTTGAAGTTTTTGACAAGGACAGTACAGATGATATCCACTACCAATTTCTTTAAAATATGAAGATACTTATTAGAGACCATTGATTCCATTTTTATAATATTTTTCAATATCAATTAATGATATCAAGTTTTTAATATCAAAACAGGAACTGGTGAATCCACTATTCAATTCCTAAGAATTTTTTTTTACCGTAGTACATGGTCATAAGAGTTTGCCATAGATTTTAATTTTAGTGGAATAGAAGTGTAGATTCTTTCCATTCATTACAAGAACATAGACTTCTGTCTCGAGGAATATTGAATTGAATTTATTTGATGGCATTAACAATCCATCTAACAGAATGAAAAGTGGTTTTCTTTAAAGATACAGCTTGCGAAAAGAAAAGTCAATTTTTGTGTGTCTTACACTCAGTTAAATCATTGTAAATTTATTTGTATTGGGTGAAATTTCAGTGGTATCCGAGTCCCCTTTTTTAAAGTTGATTTTTGGGGAAGATGGACAAACTCGATGGTTTGATAAATTTATTAAGTCGTCTAATGTCGTATACTATTAATAATAGTGTCCAAGTCACAAAGGACACGCTCTCTGACATACAACCATATTTTCAAAATGTGAAAAGAAAAATTGAATTCTTGGAGCTAGAGTCGCAGTTACAGTGAGACGAAATTCAAAAGAAAACTTGTGATTTAGAACTAGTTCTTGTTTAGAACAACAGTTTGTTTGAGCCCGATCATAAATTAAAGAATGATTAGAGAAATGAAGTGATTTCAGGTGAAAATTTGGATGTAGTTAGAAGTTCTGATGTGAAACCTGTTATAAGACCATTGGAAGAGATTACACACAATTAACACAGAACTGGTCTTGGTTATAACAATGATGTATCTTTTCACATTCCAGACTTCACTAAACCTATTAAATTTTGAAGTGTAGGTTTTTTGGATGGTGTAGTTCCACAAAAAGTTGATAAATTCCAACAGTGTAACAGAGTTCGACATGCGAATGATCGGTGTTTTGATCTACACCCGTGCGAGCATTGTGGAAAGTGAAATCATGAGTCAAACAGATGCTCCAAAAAGAAGAGCACTATAAGAGAGAAGCTAAGTTTTGGATGGATTGCTTCTTGGGAATGGACGAAAGCAGCCAAGAATATCTATAAATCATATTGAAGAATTTGTTCGAGAGTGACGAGTCTTGCAGTGGTGACGAATATTTCTCACCTTGTATTCGACAAGGGGGGATTTGTTGGTGGGTGGTCTGCTACAGGTTCGATTTCAAGATGTCAAGCAAGCCTGAGTCAGTGATCCACATCCTGAGCCACAACCTCGTTAGATTGAGTTGTTTCTCAGCGAGCACTTCCAGATTCAGAATTATTCGAGGAACTGTTGTGATAGTTCCAAAGTTTGTAGTCATCTTAAAACCACATTTTTTGTTCTGAAAACTACTATGTAGGTTCCAGATTTTGTGCTGGTGGAGACATTGAGTCATCCCATATTCGTTTTTGGTCATCCTTGAAAACCATTTCCAAGAGACATTCAGTTCTTGGCCGAGATAAATTTCTGCATTCTAAGATCTCATTATTGGACTTTCATATATCCCTTCAGATTAAGGGGGAAATGTTAGAAAACTATTCCTTGGGTTATTTTTTGTTAGTTTATCGGTTATTAGAGTCCAAGAAACCTAGGGATCTGATTCAATAATTTCTTCATGTATTTATATGTGTACACATTGTACATCATTCTTTGAAACATTTCATTAATATATTGTTGAGTTTGTTTCCAGTTTGTGTGTTGTGTTTCTTACAAAAAATAGAATTAAAAGTTCTCCACTCATGCCATATAAAATATTCCAAAGCATAGAACATCATCAAAAAACAAAACATGATTAAGGGAGATATGCGAATTGAAAAAATACTTGTTATATCCCCAGTTTCTTTTGCCTTTAAAATTAACTAGCTCAGTCCCTTAATGAAAAGAAGGAAGAGAAAAGGGGAAAGTGGACACCCCATCCTCAAACCATTAGAGATATTTAATAACTTTTATGGACTACCATTTATTAAGACAAGAAAAAAAAAGTGGACACCCCATCCTCAAACCATTAGAGATATTTAATAACTTTTATGGACTACTATTTATTAAGACAAGAAAAAATTGTAGAGAAAATGCATGATATAATCCATTAAGAAATTTTATATTACAAACTGATCCGAGTTGAAATCAATATTAGATAGCTCCATTCAACTTTATCATAAACTTTCTGTAAATCCACTTTAATAACTAAATATTTTCTCTTCTTAGTTTTGATAGAATGTAATGCCTCTTGAACAACTCCAACTACACCATGTATTAACCTAATAACCTAAGCCAAATTGATTTTAAGACATGATTCTTCAAAAAAAATCTTTGATGTTGTTTTCTATGACTTTATATGACCTTGTACACCACATTGCACATAGAGTTAGGTATAAAATCATTAAATTATTAGGCACAAAGTACTTTCTAATAATTCCTATGAATGTAGCATTTAGATTACAAGTAACCATTTCCAATATTCTAGACTCCTCCACTACCTTCAATAAATATTCTCCCAAAATATCAAATAAATGAACATAGAATTGCGTTGGCCACCCATCCGGTCTAGGGCCCTTGTCCTTTTGAAAGCCTTGTAATGTAAATCTGATCTCTTCCAAAGTCACTTTTGAAAGCCCTATAATGTTAGTCTGATCTCTTCCAAAGTCACTAGCTTTTCAATGCTCGCTGCTTCTAGAGAAAAAATCTTGGGAGTAATTTTATTATCTCCAAATTCTCCTTTATATTTACAATATTTGTATCCTTGAAGATATTAGAGGAAAAAATCATGCATTCCCTTGCTATCTCCTCATGTTTCATAAGCATTGTCCCATTCTCTGCTTGAATGTTACATATGTGATTATGTTCCTTCCTCTTCTTTTCATAGACATGGGAATATTTTATATTCATGTCTCCCTAGGGTATCCATAAAGCATGGCTCTTTAACTTCCACTTTATCTCCTCCATCTTCAAAATTTCCTTTTTGTGTTTTCCAATTTTCCCCAACATTTCCACTCAAAATATGTGAAAATACCTTTTGAATTTTTGTTATAGAGAAGATCAATCTTAGCATCAATAACCTATAGTAATTTCTTATTTATCTCTTCCTTTTTAAATATCCATTTTGATACAACTTTCTTAAAGGATTTCATTTTCCTCGTGAATTGATCCATTTGCAACATTATGGATCCATCATCAATATGTGTCCACCAATATCTTACTATTTTATTAAAATATTCCACTTGCAACCATGCCCGATTAATATTAAAAGGAGACA
Organism: Pinus albicaulis; assembly: GCA_034641835.2. Taxonomy (NCBI): domain Eukaryota; kingdom Viridiplantae; phylum Streptophyta; class Pinopsida; order Pinales; family Pinaceae; genus Pinus; species Pinus albicaulis. Next base: position 708,168,397 of record CM076571.1, on the reverse strand, counting down.
TTAATCTTGGCACCCCAAAACCAAGAAATAAGAAAATCAGTGATGTTCTGACAAACTCTCTTTCCCCACCCAAGAATGATCTCTTTATGATATATATATATATATATATATATATATTTTTTTTTTTTTTTTTTTTATTTTAATTATTAGATAACTTGGGTGCGAGGGGTGGAAATAGCTCAGTGGTCTCATGTGTATGGGTTTTTTTGTCCTAGTCCTTTCTAAAGGTTGTGGCATCTTCACCATGGCGAGTGTTCGTATAGTCACTTTTACGGACCCTTTTTCTCTAGTATAAGTTTTGGCCACTAGTGAAGGGATTTGGAGACCCAACTCTTTTAATTTTTGATATCGACAGTTTTTCACATTATAAAGTTTCAATATCCATTTAGTAAATTATTATAGAGGAAGATCAGTTGGAAAATCATTAGGATTATCTAAGCCCAACCCATATATTTTGGCTTCGATGAGATTATCCTCTATGGTCCCCAACCTTAGATGCACATGTGGAAGATGAAACGCATGGCTTTTCATAGAATATTTTGAAGGTTATCATCGATTCCTCCATAAAATTTGATGAGATGTCGAGTAAGGGCTTCAATTTTGAAGCGACTCTTCTCAAACATTACATTGTGCATAGTTCTATTTCATTTCTTTCTAGCTATGCCCCTTCCTCTACCCCATATTTAGCTTTAAGTTAGTAGAGTAGGTGTGACAGTTTTGGATGTCAAGATTTAGGTGGGAATTCCTCTACAATTGAAGAAAAAAATCATCAGAGTGAATAAATAAAAAGTAAAAATGGTAGTAGGAAGGAATGTGGACATTTTTTAAATTTTCAAGTTCCTAGATAAGGCTTTACTAGGTTGATTTAATGGTAAATTGGTGCATCCAAAAAATCTTAAGAGGTGGATCGAATAAAATTGGGTGGAAATTTTAGGTTATTATATGGTGTTTATTTTTTTGGTAAGAGATTGTTTGTGCTTCATTATTTGTTCCTTAGACGAGGTGGTGAAACTTCTTAGAAAAATACTAGAATTAGGGTTGGTCATGCCTTTTCCTAAAGATATGAACTATCAATTTTGACCCTATGCAACATCCAATTTCATGTAGGAGCTTTGGGCTATTTTACCAAGGCTTCCCTTGGTTTTATGGCATGAAGATGTTTTAAATGCATTGGGAAAAAAACCATGAGCTTTGTAAGGATTAGGTTTTATTGGGATGAAAAGATGGATAAGAGGTGGACATGGGTATAATTGGAGCTTGAACTATGAGATAGTATATTGGAGGAAATTTTTATATAAATGAATGGTAGGATTTGTAGTTGAACGATTGAGTACTATAAGCTTTCCTTTCACCATTTTAAGTGTCATGAGGTAGGACATGTACAAGATTCTTATAACTTTTTTTCTCCAACAAGGTGGCCAAACAAAGTTTTGGCTAAAAAATGTTATTGATTCTAAGATAGGATCAAACAATTATAAAAATGTGGAGTCTTCATCAAATGCAAGACTTATCAAAGATATGTTTGTGGAGTCTTTTAGACAAGATTCTGAAGAAACTTTTTGTTTGATAACATGACAATTATTTATGCTTTTAGTATTCCAAAATATGTTAATGGTAAGTATTCACATCAATGTTCTTCATTTCCTTTGATATCTTCAATTTCTATGGATATTCAATAAAATATTAAATATAATATAGTTTCTCCTCTTTCAAGTCATGATGGTCCAAAAGTATCCATTTCTTATATTCCTACCTTTTCCTAAATATCTATTATTTTCAACTCAATCCTCCCTTACTTTTCCTTCTATGCTAATTTTTTTCTCTAATATCATTTCTATTGGTTTAAACAGTGAAGCCTCAAGGGATTCTCTGCATCTTATCAATTCTTACCCTTTCCCACGCCTCTCTACTAATCCTTATAAGTCTCCCAAAAGGAAGGGGTATCAACTTCATTCCAAATCCATGGAAAAGGAGGGGATGCCTTTGGTGGGGTGATTGACATTGGACTTTGCTATATTTCCCTTTGTTGGTCAAAAATAAAATTTGTGAAAATATCAACAAAAGGTCTCTTTAGATATTAAGAAGGGAAAGCAAGTTGGTATTCAAAGGGCCTTTGGAGAAAGGAAATCCATGAACAATTTTCTATCATTATCTACCTCTCTTTTAATGCTCAAGGGGTTGGGGGTTCAAATAAAATGATATCCCTCAAAAGGCTCATCATAGACTATAATATGTATATCATTTTAATTCAAGAAACCATGTATATAGGCTCCAAATTGTTGGTTTCATTTGAAATTTCACTCAAGGGATGTTACTTTTGTATTATGGATGTTCAAGTAATGTCAAAAGGTATTCTTATAACAAATATATTTGTGCTTCATGAATTTTCTATAGCTACTATGAGTTTATCCATATTTGTATTTATTGATTTTAAGGAGTTATACATTCCTCTAAAAGTCATAAATTTGTATGGTACTTGAACATATATAAGACCCTTTTGGAAAGCTTTGGTAAAACTTGATGTTTTCAATAATGAACTTATCATATTTGATGAAGATTTAAATTTAACTCTTTCTTTACAAGTGGTCTGGTGGTCTCATTTGAAGTAGGACTCTTTGGGATTCCTTTTCAATCATTTTTTTGAGACTCACAATTTGTTGGATGTGGAGCCTTCAAAGCTCATTCCTATGTGGAAGAATTATAAAAGGAGTGAGGAATCTATTGGGATGAGGCTTGATATATTCCTTGTTTCTTAATATTTGATTGGGAATCCTTTCCTTCTCATATCTCAGGTTGCTTGAGGTTGTATTACTTTCCATATTCCCATCATTTTCAAAAATGGATAAAGGAAATGATATGTTGGAACCCCCTCTTAAATTTAATCATAAATGGATCATGGAAGAAGAGTATAAGAGGTTGGTGGAGGAAGTTTGGGAACCCTTAAACTTTGAGAATAATTCCTCTTTCATGTAGTAGTTTGTAGATAATATTGTCAGATTTAAGGATAAAAATAGAGGATGGACTATATCTTATAAGGAGAAATTTTAGCTAAGTGAAAGAGATTAAAAGTAATTAAGTAATCTTTTTGAGGAAATTTTGACTACTATATTCTAAGATTTGTCTAATTTGGGATCTTGGTAGGTCCTTATTACTAAGTAGGAATCTAAGACGAGACTCAAAAGCCGAGCCTTATGGATTCAAGGAGATAATAACACAAAATAATTTCACCATTATGCTAATCATAGTAGAAAATTAAACATTGTTTATGACATTTATAATTTAGAGGGGAGATGGAAATATTATTTAAGCAGAGAGTTGAAGTGGGGATTGTTCATTTTAGTGCCTTGTTCAACAATCCTAGGGGCTGCCCCATCCAGGATATTATGTATATCCTTACTCTAATTCTTAAATCTATCAATGATGAAATGAATGCTCATTTTGAGCTGGACTTCATAGAGGAAGATTTGAGGAGATCTCTCCTCTCACTTAGAAAAGGGAAGAGACTAGGCTTGAATGGATTAAAGGAATTTTTTGTGTGTTTATTTCTATGATATTACCAAATATAATATTATTAAAGTGCTTATGGAATCTTAGAAATTTGGAAATATTTTTGGAAAGGAGTTTCGTGGTTTTTTAAACATTTGTAAAACTTCACATGAAAAATTTATCCAATGGCCAAAAAATTTATCAATGTTTTTTGTAGATTTGGCAAGGTTACTAAGAGTTGACATTAAAAAATTTTCTAATGACCAAAAATTCTATGGGGGTTCAGTGTATTTGGCAAGGTTGCTAAATGTTGACATGATGAATTTGGCTGATGTATTTGATGAGGTCACTACAATTTGACATGAAAATTTTAGCCGATGATTGAAGAGTCCAAGGGGGTTCCATAGATTTGACTAGATTGTTAAATGTTGGCATGGAAAATTTAGCCAATAGCCAAAAATTCCATTAGGTTTCGGTGATTTGGAAAGATTACTGAAAATTACATGTTAAATCTGAATGATAATAGATATTCTCATAGAGGGTCAATGAAGAGTTACAAAATTGACTCAATCAGTGAAATGATTTGGATTTTGCATTGGTAAATTTTGGATTTCAACACTTTTGAAGTTGCAGATGTGGGTAATTTATGGATTTAAATATGGTCTCGATTAAATGTATCATTTATTATCATTATTAAGAAATATTATAGTTATATGAACTCAAATATATTATGTCATTGATTAAAGATTGACTTAATTAAATGTAAGGTGGCTATTTATTTGTGCCAAGGGAATAATCTTTAGATTAGTAATATCTCAATGATCTAGTGTCCATTTTTAATATAATACATATCTTCTAATCTCAGAAAATAATTTTGACTTGATTAAGAAAAGTGAAAATTTGATACTGTATACACTCAAAAAGGTACACAAGGGGTTAGTTATTTTATACGTGGCATCAAAGTAGAGTTACTAGCAGTGGCATGTTGATGCAAGAGCATCCAAATAATTTTCTTTCCCCCTTCCATGTTGATTTTTTCCCACTAAAATTTCTTCCTTATGGGAGAAATTTACATAACTAGTTAGATAAGTTTCAAGAAGTTGCCTAGATGTAATTGTATGAGAGGAACTATTGACAAGCGGCCTCCCATTTTTTGTTACAATATATTTTCCCTCTTTTGGAAACATGGGTAGATAGTAGGTTCTTGTGAGGGAATATGGTACAACAAAAAAGAAGAAAAATCAGATTCCCCATTCGAGACTCTATAATGTTTTATGTTATTGAAATCAATATCACCCTCTTTGTTATTGAACACATATTACTATTAATTGCTTGTATCTATCGAGATCTGAACCATCTATAATCTAGTTTTTTACCTAAACATGGAGTTCAAGTCTGTTACAAAACGTTTATGTAATCCAAGGTTACAAATATTTTGGGGAATCCACATGAACCTGGTACTAATCCCTTCAACACTCAATTTTGGATTATAATCCCTTGTGGCCCTTGTATCCAATCACTAGAAAACCAGTGAAATCCACGACCAAATAGCATGTGGTAATTCATGTTGAATTTCACACACTCAAATTTCAAGCTCATGCTTGAGGCACAACATGTCACCAACACAACAAGACCAAGAAGTCATAAGTCACAAAGATTGGGGCTCGGTCACACAAATTATAGAGTACTCGGTTCTCACAAGAATCTTCCATGTCGCATAGTAAATTTAGGTTTGTGGTTCTTTGATAGAGTGGATTTCATGACCCCCATAGGATCCAACCACTTTGTGCAGAAATTTCCAGCTCGCGGTTGCCACAGGATTTTAACCATACTACATAGAGATTAGGTTTCCAGTTTCAGTGAGATTTCAATTACGTGGTGCAGAGCTTGGGGTTCACATTTTGGAGCTAACGATTGTGGGATATGAACACCTACACTGACTCACATGGTATCAGAGCTTGGGACTTGAAAATTTTGAGAGAGTTAGAAGAACAACTGGAGCAAACATGTCGCCTAGTCAAGGAAGTCGAGAGAGAAATATAAAAAATGATGAATTGATATTGGAACACAGGTGCATCCAATCAAGGATGGAATTTGTGGAGGAATATCCAAATAGGGAACTTGATGAGGGACACATCACTGTGAGTGAAGAAAAGAAATCAAAAGAGGAGACGGAAGGAGCACAAGGAGGACTGGTAGAGTAACAACTGATAAATCTAGTTACCAAGGTAGGATCTAGGCTAAATATGGAAGTTCCTTTGTACGATGGAAACTTGAATATTGAGGAGTTTCTTGAATGGATCAGTACAATGGATAAATACTTCAATTATTAAGAATTGAAAGATGACCAAAAGGTCAAATATGTAGTGACAAAGTTGAAGAGACACAACCTTATGGTGGGATGAACTACAAGCTGATAGAAGAAGGAAAAGAAAGGAGAAAATTATAAGTTGGGATAGGATGGTGCCCAAGTCTGAAAGGAAATTCATGCCTAAGGATTACTAGCTGAATTTGTTTAAAAAATAACAAAATATGAGGTAGAAATCCATGAAAGTAAAGGAGTACACATAATAATTATACATACTAAACATTAAAGCAGGCCAAATAGAAGAATATGATGAAAAGGTGGCTCGATATATAAATTCCCTAAGGTATGAGAGCATAAGAGAAATCTCCTAGAAATCCAATCCAAAGAAGAAAAGGAAGGTGTTCAACAAAGGGAAAAATATCTTCCAGAAGAGGAATCTTATTGACTCCAAAAGAAGAAGCAGAAAGTTGTAGCAACCAGTCACCAAAAGGAAGATAAGCATGGGGAAGAATATTATTCTCAAAAGGTAGAGATAGAGGAAAGTAAGTAAGGTGTTATATTTGTGGAAGGACATGACACATGTCATGGAATTTTCCTGAAAATAAGACAACAAATCAATGAGGGGTTCATATTGCAGAATCCAAAGAAGAAGCACAAAAATATAGAGGAAAAGGAAGAAACTATTGAAAGAGGTGAATCCTTGATGCTGAAAAGAGCTTTGGTTAAAATAGAAAAATAGATTTGGGAACCAACACAAAGAAGCAGCTTATTTAGGATAGTATATAAGTCCAAGGGAAATTATTGCAAAATGATAATTGATAGTAGGAGTACAACAATATGGTATCTATAGAGATGGTGGAGAAGATAAGATTGCAGAGTATGGTGCATTTTAATCTATATTGAGTGTATTTTTTTCATACAAGACATCAAATTTTCGTAAGTGAAAAAAGTAAGGTAGAATTATAGATTGGTATTTATAAAGATGAAGTGCTATTTGATATTATGCTTATGAATGTTTGTCACATTTTTTTGGGAAGACCATGGAAGTACAACATGAGATTTTTCCACCATGGAAGAATAATTCCATACACCCTTGAAAATTATGGTCGTAAGCATGTGTTATTATCATTAAATGATTAACGGGCAAAGGAAGTGTTATAGTCAGCCCTTGCTGCCCTCCGTCAGTGATCATTTCGTCTTTTGCATTTTCATTATTAGGTGTCTCACTTGTTTCACTTCTTTGCATATCACTAGGATCATGCCATGAAACTGACGAAGGGTTATGTCATCTTGTGTTTCCTCATATTACACCTGCAGCGCTATTTTAAAAAATTTTCCTCAAAAAATTATTCATAGTTATTGTCATGATACATGAGGTCATTAAAATTGTCAATAAGTTTCCTAGGTCTTGGTGTCTAGGGTTTCTGAGTCATTTATACACTAGTCATCAAGCCTGCAAGGTGAGGAAAGTCCAGCACTTGTGATTTCTATTTTATTATCATCGTCATTTTCTTAAAAATACATTTCTAGTCCAAAACTCTGTTTTGGAACTAGAAATTTGTCATTATCATTTTATAATAAATTTGTAATTGTTCCGCATGAAGACATTGTAGAAGCAGACCCCTGGTCTTTCCTCTAGCTAAGACAGCCATATCCCTGCAAAAAGACAATAAAATCATCAGCATCGACCTCAGAGAAGCCAAAGCAAAGTTTGTATTTAAAAGCCAAAGTGAAAATTACAAAAACATTTGTAATGTGGGTTTAAAGTTAGATTTGAAATGAAATCTGATTGGGAAGATATTTGTGAAGTGTATAAAGGCCAAACAAGTTCATTTGAACCGATTTCATCGCTCCCAAAACGTATTTGCAAGATTTAAGGCCGATTTTGGATTTTTGGAAGGCGTGGACAGTGTTTTAGGGCTGCGCGACCCAACTTGAGCCTGCGCGACCCACCTGGGCTGCGCGACCCAAACAGAACGGGTTTAGCACAGTGGGTTTGCACCTGCGCGACCCACCTGGGCTGCGCGACCCAAACTAAGCCTGCGTGACCCACACAGAGACAGCATTCCGGAATTGTGTTTGAGCGCCCAGATCGACTCCAGTTGCCTTCAAAGCAGGTTTTCTTCAATCACTTGGGGTTTGCAAACGTTTTTGTGTCATCATACATGGTTCTAATATGCTAATGAAGGATTTAAAACCTCGCTGTTATGAGATTATTGTTTTCAGGGTTAAAATGAAAATAAATGGTGTAAAAATGGGTTTGATGTCTGAAACAGTGATATGGTCAGCCTTTCATAAAACATGAAAATCAAATCTGCTCTCATACCCATAATATCTCTGTCACCATTGTTATTGTATGCCTTATCAAACCCTTGAGTCACATCTCTCATGTTTGTAATGAATCGCTTTGCCCAAGGTTAGCATTTGCTCATGTCTTTGTTTGCCCAATGTTAGCATTGTTTCAAATGGCTCATTGAAACCATTTATGGTCATAACTCGCAGACAAACATATCACTGTCAATACCATGCTCTCCTTTGAATGGATGTGTCCAAACTTTTGAAAGGTTGTCTATTCCTATTTTGTCAAGACTTCATTTGCATTCAAAACAGATATGCTGCTTGTCAGTCCATTTGAAACAGAGATTTTATCCATAACTTGATTCCTTGATGGTGTTTTGGCAGTGGGATACTGATTGAGTGTTAAACATACGTCCTAATCTTGCTTTCACTGCATTCATCTCAGTGTACACATTGCCCAAAAGTTTGATCAGAGATATGTCAGAGACAGAGTCAGAATATGAGCCAGGATCAGGCAGTGATTCGGTGGCTGAAGGTAATGTACCACGGGGTTCCCGCAGAGAAAACAGAAGTGGTGATCATCGCAGAGAGGAGCCTACCTCTTTGGCTCGGTTGCAGGCATGTCCATTAGCTATGGATTGTTTTCGGTTCTTGTCATGTTTCAGGTTTTGTGAGATGGTTGTGCAAACCCGACCTCATCGTGAATTGGCACGTTTGTTTGTTCTTCATTTGTGGGGTGATCGGGTAAACCTTGCTGGGGTTGATTTCATTGTATCACCTTTGACTATTGCTCAAGCCACTGGCATACCGAACATAGGCGAGAAATGGAGCAAGGGTAAGCAGTTAGAGAAATTTCATTATGAGCCATACATTAAAACTGGATATGTGGCTTACTTGGGCAGAGTCTTTCCATTCCGATTCTTGAGAGATGAGTATGCACCACTCATAAGGCTCATCATTCAGTATTTCAGTTGTGAAGGCAGGTATGCTCGTCTTTTCTCATATCATGTTCGTTTGCTGATGCACTTCACAAGGGTGCGTATGATGAATATTCCTTATTTCATATACCGCAACATAGAGAATATGGTTACATTTGTGCAGAAGAAGACGAGCCCAGTGCAGCAGTACAGGAGTATATATCATTTCGCTTTGATCAAAATCTTGGTGTCACATCAGTTGGCAGAGCAAGGCATCACTTGGGAGGACTTCATTTCTAGAGACTTTTTCAGAGTGCCACAGCAGCCTCCCGAGGCAGTTTATGAGGCAGGAGAGCCTTCACACCAGCCAGACATGCTTGAGGTTGGGCATATCATTACTCCTTTGGTTCAGACATATCAGCGAGGCCACAGGGCCTTATTTGCAGCGACACGACGGGTACTATCTCCACGTGAGGTGGAAGGGGTCCTACCGACTTCATCGACACGACAAGTACTATCTCCACGTGATGTGGAAAGGGTCTCGTTTTCTTCTCCAGTGCAGGTACAGGTACAAGACAGAGGCAAGAGGCCCATGCATGATGAGGGCCCATCAGGAGGCCGGGACACCGATATGACAGTCATTGATGTTGATACGGGTTCTCCTAGCTCGAAGCTGAGGGAAGTCATCCAGGAGCAAAGGGCCGAGAATGACCAGCTGAAAGACCAATTGCAGAAGGCTCAGTGGGTGATTAACTATTTGGAGCAGCGCAACAAACATCTCGAGGATGAACTCACATTTTATGAGGTGCGCCAAATCCGTGAGGACAGGCAGTGGAATCGAAAGAGGCCCGGTGACATGACACCAGCTGACAGAGATACTGTACTCACGCGGGTGAATATACATCTGGAGAAGCTGTTGGCGAAGGCCAATCGAGACAAAGACATGCTTCACCACATGAAAGGCCATTACTGGGCTCGCATGCATGTTTGCAAAGCGAGGATGAGGATCATGAAGAGGAGGTTGCGCAAGGCACTTCAACGGCGGAAAAGGCCTAATCCACTTCGGATTTTGGCCGAAGCTTCATTGACTGAGCAAGACACATGATGGAGGACCTCCGCTCCGAATTTGGGCAAATTCGGAGAAAATTTTGTCATTTCCAAATTTTTGGTCTAAAAAACAGGTTTTGTGGCTAGGTGGGTCGCGCGCTCTTGCGCTCGCATTTTTTTGAGGCACTTGCTGGAGGAGATTTTTACATTTTGGATTTTTCATGGTTAAATATGCATCCTCTGAAGTCAACTTAGCATTTCAACAAAATCTGGATCGTCAAACAGCTCAAAAACACCATAAAAAACACCTTGCTGTCACCTTTTGCACCAGCAGGAAGTACCTCTGGGAGAATGAAGTTTTGAGGGGTCAAATCAACTCCAAATTCAGAAATTCCACTTGGGTTAGAAAGTAGACATCCAGGGCTTTCCAACGAGCTATCATGAGCTCAATTTGGATGTCGGGAGCTACCTCAAAATCAGCCTGCAACATGAGCGACCCACGCAGTTCAGGAGCGACCCACCTTGAGAATTTTTTGAGTTTTTCAGCTGCCAGCTCAGCATTTCGCCTATTTTGGACCAGTTTTGCCTATGGATAGAATTCTTGGGTTTTTATGATGTAAATTCATGTTTGATGTGTAACTTTGGCTTGTTTTTATCTCTTCTAGAAGATTCACTCTCAAATGAGTAAAAAATCATGTAATGGATCAGTTTCCACTCTTTTAGAGGCAAGTTGTTAGCTGCCTAGATTGTAGTTCCATGATTAGAATTGGTTGAAACTGATCCCCGAAGAGGGAATTCGACCCCTAGAGGTGGGGAAAGGTGTTAGAGTGATCTATATATTGTAATTTCTGAGGCATTCTACAGGTTGGACTCTTGGGATACTTTTGATATCATTGTACATATTTTTCATATTTTGGCTAAGGAAAGATCAGGGGTTTTGCGGCACTTGCTGGGATCCTTGTGGTGTTCTGTTCTTGATGGTGTTTCTTCTTTGTTTACTGTAAGTTTCTTCATGTTTAATGTATGCCATCCTTTCATTATGCTTCTGAACTAAATTGAATGAGTGAATAAGGTTGAATCCATTGTTTACAGTGCTTGGCCTTTGAATTCAGTTAGTTCTATATGTTTTCAGCCGTTTGGAGAGGATCCAAGTTCTTCTTTGCCCTCTTCAGCTCCTCGTCGGTCTAATCTATCCATATATCCAATTTAAAGCATCAAGATCATCACCTACCTCGCCCCAGCTTGAACTCTGCAAAGGTCTGACCTTATCCCCGGACCCAAAATTTTGTTTTCCCATTACTCCAGCGAAAACCCAAAAAACCAAAAACCAAACATAATTATCTCTTTACTAGCCTAAAATCAGTTCCTATCGTAAGTCATCTCGCATCCTATTGCTTATTTTCTCGAGATTGACGGAGAGAGCCCTCTCCTGTCCTCGTAGGGCTAGCTACGAGGCTGAGCGTGGTTTGATGTAGCCTTGAGTTTTACTTCATTTCAGCCTGAGGTAGATTTGAGTGCTAACAGGAAGAAGTGAACCTAAGTGTGTCTATAATGAGTGGGAAGGAGCTACTACAAGAGATCAAAATTGAAAATGAGGCACACTTTACTATAATTGGTAAGCACAAGGTAGTGCTTATTAATACATAATTCAATGATTTACCTGATGAAATACAAAAATTATTAAATGAATTTGATGATATTAATGTTGATTCATTGCCTGGCACCTTGCCACTTGTAAGAAGTATTTGTAAGAACCCCTTTGTCACCCTTTTGTAAATATTTGTTTGTACATTGTTGTGCAGACTGGTGTAAAGTGATATAAATAAAAAAGTGATGATTAGACTGAGAGTGGACACGAATTCAAATCATGTGGAGGAGAATTTGTTGGGAACTTGCTTGGGGAAACGGACAAGCTTTTGATCATTCATTTCATTAGCCACCAACATCTCAAGTTAAATTAATCGAGCAGCGAAAAGGCATTTAAGCATGCATATGGGTGCCTTTTTAGGTAGATCATGAATGCATATGAAATTAAAGGTGGTCTATGGACATTTCTGAAAAATGATGAATCGTCTCACGATTGTGGCATAAGTGGCTCAGGTCAAATTCCATAGGAAAACATGTTGGACAATGGGAGGGTATGTTGGAAAGAAAGAAGTTCTAGGTGCGAAGAACAAAGAGCACGGGGAAAGACATAGATAGTAATGATGAAAAACACATACATCCTGGAAGAAAATGGACAACAACAACTCGGGATTCTTGAGTATTTGTTAACATGCGGAGGACAATATATCTAGATTCTCATGGAGCCTCTCAAGTGGAACTCATCATGTGCCCTATATTCCTAAAGGATATAGGTGGAGGCATCGTGGTTATGGATTCCTGAAGTAGGAAGAGGGTGGAGATGCTTTGGAACTGTATATTCCTATAGTGTTGTTCGGTGGAGCGCTAGTTGCTTTGGATTCCCTGAAGTGTTGATTTGGGTGGAGGCATTGGGTTCTCTGGACTCTTGTATGCCATATGGAGAAACTGTGGAATATGGATTTCCATGTGGTTTTTCATATGATTGGTGTTTAATCCCCTTAGCACTTCACTCCTTAGGCTTTGAATCTAGCTCAGGGGTGGCCAACTACAAGAAATATTATAGTGTATTTAGTGTAGAAAACCTAACCATGGGGATTCAATCTGATATTATGATGTACAAAAACAAGATACTGAATCCCTTCTACAATTTGCAAAAACATACACGATTTAAAAATCACATAAACAAGTAAGAGGAAGAGACAATCAATCGCACAACACAATATGTATCTAGGAAAGCAGGCTACCTAATACCTCGCAATCTGTATATTGTATAAATTCAAGGATCATGAAACAATACAATTCTTTCTCTCACAAGAGAACTTTTGCACTCTGCTAACTGTCTCACACCGATCCAGGAAAAATTAGACAAATACTTAGCCAATTTTCTACCTCTTCTTAGCTTGAATTTCTCATGCATTCCTTGAGGAATTAATGCCATATTAAATAGGAAAATCCCTTTCCTTGATGGCGTAATCCATCCAAAGTCTCCCATTGACTCTATAACTAACCTGTACAATTTTCTAATTATACATCTGATACTTATCTTCCCTTTAACCTCTATCTCAACTATGTCTTCATCTCAATTAACATGCAACAACAATTTATAGTGAAGTACCAGTTATCTAATTGATCACTCATTGTGAATTAAATCAGATTTAATTCACTAGACCTCTCACTATCTCATCACTCAGCTAGAACTAGTTAAACTGATTTTAACTAAATTTCATGAGTTAACTAATTCCAAATCATGCATAACTGCAACTGGGCCCCCTTAAATCATGGAATCACTCTACATGAAAGCTCTCTGAACCTCAACTAGAATTTCCTAAGCTAACTCAGTCATTCTGACTTAGTTAACTAATATAAGTTGTTATGAGATGACATTACAATTTTTCATCCAATTTAATTAAGGCAAAATTCAATTAGAAGCCCTGATTTGGGGTGCCATTTCAACACTCCCTCTCAACAAGAAAGGTATTATCTACTACCCCGATCCTGTCTCTATGGATTTCAAATTTTCTTCTTACCAATTCCTTCATCAAGATTTCTGCATCCTGCTCTTCCGTGGGAATGTAATCTAATGACATGATCCTCCTCTGAACACAATATTTGAGATGGCGATATTGGATATCAATATGCTTGGACTTGTCATGGAATACTGGATTAACCGAGAGTTTGATGCAACTCTGGTTATCACAATGTATCACTGTCGGATCCATCTGCTGACCAAACAAACCATCAAGTACCTTCCTCATCTAGATGGCCTCACATGCAGCCTGATTGGCTTCCATGTACTCTGCCTCTACTGAACTGAGTGAAAATAATATTTGTTTCTTGTTGTACCAATAAACTATTTCTGATCCTATGCTAATGATGCCTCCTGATGTTATCTTCTCATCGAATGAACTCCCAGCCCAATCTGCATAAGTGAAGCCTTGAAGCTTCACTTCCTCTGTCTTTCTATACCATAATCCATACTCTGATGTGCCCTTGATATATCTGAACACTTGCTTCCTTGCCTTCCAAAAGAGCTTGGTCAACTTAACCATAGCTTGTATCATCTGGTTAACTGTGTAGCATATGTCTGCTCATGTGTTCACCAGATACATCAGTGAACCCACCAGCTTCCTGTAAACAGTAGCATCCACTACTTCACCTAAAGTAGCATCCTCATTCCTCCAGTTTCCTGCAAGAGGATTATCCATGGGTTTGATGCCCTCCATGTGGAACTTCCTCAGAATCTCCTTGGCATAATTTCCCTGAGATACAAATAGTTCCCCATCTCTTTTCCATATTTCCAATCCAAGGAAACAGTGTAAGAGCCCCATGTCCTTCATCTCAAATTCTCTTGCAAGATCATCTTTCCAAGACTTTATGAGCTGATCATCACCTATTAGTATTAGATCACCAACATTAAGTACAATAATCAAAATCTTATGATATAGGTTTTCATCCGCTTCAATTTAGTGAAGCCCAACCCGGTGAAATAGTTGTCAATCCTGGTGTATCAAGCATGAGGTACTTACTTCAACCCATAGAGCACACTCTTGAGTCTGCACACATGTGACTCCCTATTTAAGGTCTCAAAAATTTCTAGTTGCTCAATGTACACTTCTTCCCCAATAACTCCATTGAGAAATGATGTCTTTACATCCATTTGATGTATCTTCCATCCCATATGCGCATAGAGTGCAAGGATGGATCTAATGGATGATTACCTTGCGACAGGTGCAAAACTCTTATCATAGTCAATCCAACCCACCTGAGAGAACCATCTGGCCAAAAATATATCCTTCCATTTCTCCACACTCCCATTTTATGCCCGCTTTAACTTGTAGACCCATATGGAGCCTACCACTGACTTCCCCACTAGTCTTGGGACCACTTCCCATGCACTATTCCTAATAATGGAGTCATACTCTTCAACCATGGCATCAACTAATACCGACTGTTGCACTACTTCATCAAAAGAGAATGGTTCTATATCAATACCTTTTCTCATAAGAGCCATGCATCTAGAGTACAGCTATGGGGACCTTCTCTGCCTGTGTTGTGATGTGGGTGCTCCAAAATTTTCTCTCGCATCCAACAATGATCTTTCAGCCTCTCTGGTGCACTTCATACCATATTTGGTGGATGGCTCTGCATGAGTGGTTTCTACCACTCTTTTTTCCTCTCCTTGTGGATATTCCACATCCTGAGGTTCATCCTTTGGAGCTAAGAGGTCCTCAACTGCATGAAAATCAAGCTCCCTCTCAAGGGATAATCACATGGTTTTGTCTTCATCAAAATTCATATCTCTTCTAACCACTGTCATCCATTGTGATGGAAAGTACACCCGATAGTTATGAGGTGTATCAATGTACCCAAAAAATACCCCCAACTCTT
Organism: Pinus albicaulis; assembly: GCA_034641835.2. Taxonomy (NCBI): domain Eukaryota; kingdom Viridiplantae; phylum Streptophyta; class Pinopsida; order Pinales; family Pinaceae; genus Pinus; species Pinus albicaulis. The sequence goes on along the minus strand of CM076571.1, from coordinate 708,152,869 downwards.
TTTTTAGCTCAAGCTTCTTCCTAGCATCTTTGGTCACATGGAAATAGATAGATGAGCCAAAAATTTTAAAATATGAAACATCTAGTTCCTTACCTGAAAAATCCTCCTCTGGTGTACTCATCCCAAGTATCTGATGAGGAATTTTGTTCTACACAAACACTGTTGTGTTACATGCCTTTGCCCACAAATGCAACGACAAGCCCTGATCATGAAACATAGCTCGTGATGCTCCCATAATAGTTCTGTTATTTATCTTTGCAGCCCCATTCTGTTGTGGGTTATGAGGTGCAAACAATTCTCTTCGAATTCCTTTTGAGGCGCATAATTTCTTGAACTCATTAGAGATGTATTCCCTACAATTTTCGCTCCTCAGAGCCTTCACCTTCTTCCCTGTATCTTTCTCGACATGTGCTTTGATCTCATTAAAATTGGAGAACATCTGATATTTCTTCTACGAGAAGAAAATCCAACACTTTCTTGAGAAATCATCAACAAAAATCACATAATACATGTACTTTGTTGCGGAAGCTGTTGAGAATGCTCAACACACATCTAAGTGAAATTTCTCAAGGATTTCCATTGGTCGGATTTACTTATAGTGAAAGGTGGCCTTTGTATACTTCCCCATAGTACACCCTTTGCATGTGTCTCTTTGTGCAAGTTTACCCTTTGGAAGCCCTATATAAATCTGTTGCATGATCCTCAAAGCGCTGTGGCGAAGATGGCCCAACATCTTGTGCCATAACTCACCAATGTATCAGCTCGCCACCTTCTCTGCTTTATTCTCAATGTTACCCAATCATCCACATCAATTTTGTAGAGGTTCTGCACTTGAACTCAAATATTTTTCACCTGTCTTGTGGCCTTGTAATGAAGGAACACCTTTCCTTCACTGAAAAATCACATCATATCCACGATCTTCCAACATAGCAACAAAAACCAAATTCTTCTTTAAACCAAGTACATGCATGACATATTTTAGTATGAGGGGTTTACCTAATTCTCTTTGGAAATTAACTGTACCAATCCTGGTAGCGTTATACCTCTCTTCATCACCCATTTCGAACCCATCTCGATGTGCATCTAGATATCCTTATCCTCTAAGATGTTGAAGAATTATTTGTTGTCAGTCATGTGGAATGAGGCACCATTATCCAAGTACCACACAAATACCAACAATGATGACACCATGCATGCGATGAGGGTGAATTCCCACTCGAATTGTGAAGCCAATGCTTCACCTGCTTCTCCTCCCGAGGCCTTCTTATTGTTCTTCTTTTGTGGATGATTTGTTGCATAGTGTCCATGCTCATGATAGTTGAAACATTTCACCTTTGAAAAATCACGCTTCTTTCCTAATTTTTGGTCTCGGATTTGGAATGGGACGCCTACCTTTTCCTTTCTTCACCTTGCCATCCAAGGCAAAATTTTCCTCATCGTCATTCTTTGACGAGGATCCAACTTTGGTGCTCCGCCTAATTTCTTCTTATGCCAAACCAGACCAAACTCGCTCCCAATCTAGCATCTTCTCCCTCCCACTAACAAAGTCCTGGTAGCTATGCCATCTCTTGGGAAGTCCTATAAGATCTAGGCTCACCAAATCATTTGTGGAAACAATGACCCCAACACTTGCAAGCTCATCACGACATGTGGTGAACTTGTTCATGTATTTATGGATGATGTCTTCCTGAGCTTGTCTTTCAGAACTAGCTTCCTCTGGTCACTGCTATTCTAATTCAATTTTTTCGAGGCCTTCCACATTTCATATGGATTCACCTTCCCATAGAGGCTCGAGAAAATATGGTCCCAAACTCCCTCTAGCAATATCCTTCTCGCTTTCACAACATTCTTCTTCCATGCATCAAGAAGTTGAGCATATGCTTCTATAGGCTGTGGGACATCAACATCTATGAAAGCTTTCAATCTGTTGTCCTCAAGCACTGCCTCCATCCTATCCTTCCATACAATATAATTTGAAATTCCCCCAAGTGCATATTCCAGTCTCAAGCCATTGAAAGACATCTTGATCTGTTGTTGGATACCAAAGAAATAATCTACAAATTTGAACTTGATCAAAAAGCAAACTCTGTCTTCTCTTATTATTGTGATTCTTGGCACTCTGATACCATGTAGAAAATATAATCATGGGTACTCAATATGATCTTATGATGTACTAAAATAAGATATTGAATCCCTTCTACAATTTGTGGAAAAAAACAATATCACACAATCACATAAACAGGTAAGAGAAAGAGACAATTAATCGCAGAAAACAAGATGTATCTAGGGAAATAACGCTTCCTAAAACCCTGCTATCTGTATATTCTATAAATTCAAGGATCATGAAACAACACAATGCTTTCTCTCACAAGAGAACTTCTGCACTCTGCCAATTGTCCCACACTGATCTAGGAAAAATTGGACAAATACTTAGCCAATTTTCTGCCTCTACTCAGCTTGCCTTGCTCACGCATTCCTTGAGGAATTAATACCCTATTAAATAGGAAAATCCCTTGCCTTGACTACCCAATCCATCTAAGGTCTCCAACTGACTTGTAAAATTTTCTAATTATATAATTGATAGTTATCTTTCCTTTAACCTCTATCTCAACTAAATTGACATGCAACATATATTTATAGTGAATTATCAATTAACTAATTCATCACTCATTGTGAATTAAATTAGATTTAATTCACTAGACCTCTCACTAGCCCATCACTCGGTTAGAATTAGTTAAACTAATTTTAACTCAATTTGTAGAGTTAACTAATAACAACTCATGTATAACTACAATTGGACCACCTTAAATCATGGAATCACTCTACATGCAAGCTCTCTGACCCTCAACTTGAATTTCCTAAGCTAACTCAATCATTCTAACTTAGTTAAATAATACAAGTTGTTATGAGATGAAATTACAATTTCTCTTCCAATCTAATTAAGGGAAAATTAAATTAGAAGCCCTGCTTTGGGGTGTCATTTCAACCATTAGTATATGGTTGGGTGCAGAATTGAAGTCCCTCTCTTATTTCCCAATCGCTCAAGATAATAATATAATTTTTTACATTAATACTTGTTGTATTTGATTATGGAATGTTATTGTTGGGTAACAATGGATGTGTATTAACATTATTTAAGAAGTTGTGTATTCCTATATGTGATTGCAATTATAGGTGCTTAAGATCTATTGTAACGTTGTGAGGACCAGATGCTCTCGTTATATGCTATTATACACTCTAAATTTATGGGTTATTATCATGTCTGGTATTGAATATTGAAATTATAAGTTAAGATATTATGGAGCCTTAAGGTCCATGGTTAAATATTCTAGATGTTAGGAGGACTCTATGTGCTCGAGAAATACAATGTGCTAATGTTGTTCCTTGATATGAATTAATATGGATTCTTATTTGGTAAATTGTTTATTATTCTGTCTTTAGGGAAATGATGGAATAATTTAGTTGTGCATGGATATGCCAAGGGCATGAAGAATTCATGCATCTAGCATATGTTTCAATTCCTGAGCCACAGGCATGGTTATGCCACCATGATTATGTTACATCTATGGTTATATTATGGATAATTCATTAAAATGAGGTATGGATGTGAATTCATGTTTTTGAATAAGTTCCAAGTGCACCTCAAGCCTCTGTGGGATGCTTGGTAAATTCCATAGAAAACATAGGAAGAGCCTCAAAAGAAATTCTTGTTTTATGAAGTAGAATTGGTTGATTTTCTAGGACAGGATTGACTTAGTTTGGGATGGAGTAGGAGGTCCTTCATCGGGATGAAAGGAAATAGTGATTCACCATTAGAACAGACTTGGATGAACTAGACATGGTGTCAAATGTAGTAGTGAATGGTGGGTGGGACACACCAGACTCGAGGTTTGGAGGTTTAGAAATTATTTCGAGTGCACCATAGTTGGCAGTAGTGTGTAGGTCTAGGGATCTAGTACCTACAACGTCAAATACAACTTGATAGGCTCAAAGGCCTTGATGTGGGCCAAACCCAGTCTTTTGTAAAACCAAGTGTAACTTGAGAGTCTAGGGGATTTGATGGGTGTGCACATGGCATGTGTCTAAACCTTTGAATGACCGAGCATAACATAAAAAACTTGGGTTAACTTTCTTAATTAAATAAAAGGTAATTTATCTAATAATTTACTATACGAAAACTTATGCATGATGTGTGATGGGCTTGCATGGAAAGGATGACATGGAGTATGATGTCAACCACCTGAGTGAGGTGAGGTGCCATGAGGGCACCACATGAGCACCATGTGGTAAGTCATACTAATGTGGCATATTTAATGGTAAACATATAAATGGTCATCAATTTTGTTCTGGGTGTCATACTTTCATAAAATTTGTATCGCCAAAATTCTCTTGACAAGGTGACCACGATGGTGAAACGTGAACTTAATTCAACTAACTTTGGAACAGAAGGAAATTGTGTAACCCCATTTCTATCATGAGACCATGGAGGTCGGGTTAGAGAAATGTAACACCTCCCATTTAGCTTGAAGGTCTTGGGAAGGTCTAAGGAGGTGGGAGGGAGAATTATACTTTAGGACTAGAGAAAAAGGTTCAATATTGGACCTTTGGGGATAAAGCTAGATTCTTTTTTTATAGAGTGAAATGATTATATTAGATTATTTTTGTATGTTGTTGATAGAATTTGATTTTAAATTGCATTTTGTATGCACATATTGAATTTGGTATGATTTTTATCATTCCTAACAAATATGCTAACTTGAAGTGTAATGTTTCAGATGGTTATACACCAGTAGGCTTATTACAATTGCACCAAGGTGATGGGTAAGAATATGTAACTATGTTTTTGATTCTGTAACACTTGTATGTGTATGATAACACATAAGAGGACCCCAAATATAAAAACAAAGATAAAAAGGAATGTGCAACAGAATGGTGCATTATAGCACTGAAAAATCTCAGCATGGACCTAAAGAGGAGGTAGTGGAGAAAAGAAGAGACAAAGGATCTCTTGACTGGATGGATACTCTTAGGTGTTTAAGGGTTTGATTTAATGAGTTTCAAGGCTAGAAATGAGAATATTGTGAGAGCCCAAGAAAAGAAGGATGAGGTAAATGCAGTCATACTAAAATTCCTGTCATATTTGCAAAGACAAAAGTAATATGAATTGGGAGTCAGCTACAAGTTTAAGTAGAGTTCATCGGGACTTGCCAGGAGACCAGAGTGGAATATAGATGGTGCAAAGGAAAAAAACTCAATAAAAGGAATATACATGGAAGTGAAGACATAGTGAGGGGTGGTACCCCATTGAGCACTCCAGAGATAAGAATAGACATTCATAAGTAACTAGCTATTACTACCACCAAGAGACACTGTCATCATAGAGAGGAAGGAAGGATTTGATTCAAAATAATTCAAAAAGGATAACCCTCCTACTTATTATGGAGAAGTGAAAAGGGAAGAAGAAGCATGGCTTCTAGGAACTAAAAAGTATTTTAGGCTCCATAACTACTCTGAAAATATGAAGGAAAGAGTAGCCATCTTCAGCTTGAATGGAAATGCTAACATTTGGTGGGAAGATTTTAGGAATGTAAAAGCTATAAAGGAGAAGGGATTGACTTGGGAAATGTTTGAGAGGTATTTCAATAAGAAGTATCTATCTGAGGAATATTATAGCAGGAAGGCCAAATAATTATCAGATCTCAAACTCGAGCGGTTGATAGATGATGAATATACAACCATATTCTTGGAGTTGTTAAGGTTCGTGACTTACATTAAGGAGGAGAATACAAAATTTTGTAGGTATCTCATGGGATACCTCAGGAATTTAGAGATATATAATTCAATGAACCAAAAACATTGGAATATTCCATTAGGAAAATGAAGCATTGTTATGATCAATCAAAGTATAAGCTTGAGTTCATTAATGATTGGAAGGAAAAGGGAAAAATTAGAATTAAAGGAAAGGCACAAAAGCTCGCAAGAGAAAATACAAAGTATTCCACTTTTGTTAAGGAATGATATCAACAGAATAATGTTATTGTTTATAAGAACCGATTCATCAAGTCCATCGAAGTGGAAGCTGAGAGATTCAAAGGAGGGCCCATGCAATGTAGGACATGTGGGGAGAATCACCGATAGAGAGAATACCCTCAATGGAAGTGGGATGCTCAAGGAACATAAAATGTGCAAGATGCCAATAAAGTGAAGGATGTGGCTCAAAGTGTACCAAGGATTTATGTTGTGTTGGAAAATAGGCAAGTTGATGACCAAGTATCCATGATTAAGATGGAATGTATGATACCTACCCAACCAGTTTCAATTCTTATAGATTTAGGTTCTAATTTCATTTACATTAGCCCCTATATTTTAGAGAAGTTAATGTTGAGAAGAAAAACCCATGATAGATCCTGGCTAGTCCAATTGGCCACAGGTACTAAGATACATATTGATCAAATGGTGAAATCGTGATCAATCGTGATAGGAGGTATGCCCACAACTATGAATTTAAATTTGTTACCATTGGGTTCATACAGCGTTTTGGTCGGTATGGATTGGTTGGAATGTCATAGAAGCAAGGTGGATTTATTCGAAAAATCAATTTAATACCTCAGCGACATAGGGGAAACAATAACGCAGTAAGGAAAAATGAAGCCAATGATAGTTCAACAAATCATTTCACTACAACTAAAGCAGTGTAGCAAAAAAAGGGTACATATTGTTTGTTTTTCAAGTAGCCAACTACCATGAATGTAGTAGTAATTGGGGAGAAAGTCCTATCTAGAAACAATTCAGCAATGCATTCGTAGAATAAATTTAGGACTACGACCAAGGAGAGAGATTGATTTCTCTATTGAGCTACTATTGGGATCAAAACCAATATCGAAGGCCCCATACTAAACGATTACCCCAAAAATTTTATAGTTGAAGTTATGGTTAAAATAAATGTTGGAAAAATGGTATATCGGGCCTAACATGTATCCTTTGAGAGCGTATGTATTTTTAGTGAAGAAGAATGACAACACACTAAGGTTTTTTATTCATTATAAGAAATTGAATAAAACCGAAATCAAGAAAAAATTCCCTCCGCTGAGGATTGATGACCTGTTTGATTAGTTGAGAGCCTCAATGGTATTTTCAAAAGTTGATCTCAAATATTGATACCATTAGTTATGAATTAAAGATGTATGTATTCATATGATCACCTTTAGAGCCAGGTATGGGCACTATGAATTTGTAGTTGTGTCATTTGGGTTACAAACGTCCAAACTATTTTCATGTGTTTAATAAAAAATGTGCTCAGTCTATATTTGGATAAATTTGTACTAGTTTTTGTTGATGACATCCTTGTCTATTCCAAGACATAGGAAGAGCATGAGGAACATCTAAAATTTTTGTTACAACTACTTAGAAAGCACAATATTTATGTTAAAATTATCAAGTACGATTTTTTTTGCCATGAGTTTAGTATTTGGGACATATTGTTTCCAACAAAAGAGTAGTTGTAGATATAGAAAATATTGAAGTTACTATGGAGTGGCCTGATCCACAAAATGTGACAGAAGTAATCATTTACGGGTTTAGTCAGTTATTAATGTTCTCCATGATTGGACACCCAATCACTGCATTGCAAAGAAAAGGGATAAAGTTTTAGTGGACACTAAGATTTCAAGCCAGTTTTGAGCAATTGAAATCATTTTTGACAAACGCATCAATACTAAGGATAACAGACCCAGATAAATATTGTGTGGTGTGTACATATGCCTACAAGGAAGGGCTCATTGGAGCCCTTATGCAAGAAGGAAAAATGGTTTTCAATGAGTCCAGAGGGTTAAATGAGAATGAGAAAAAAATATGTTATTCATAATCTAGAGTTGGAAGCAATAGTACATGCATTGAAGATGTGGAGGCATTACATTCTTGGAAGAAAATTCATGTTAATATCAAGTCATGGGGGGCTTAGGTATTTTTTTTATCAGCCTAAGTTGAATGCCAAGAAGACAATATGGTTTTCCTTGATCAATAAATTTCATTTTGAAATCATATAAATCAAGAGAAATGAAAATAAGGCAGCTAACACAATCAACAAAAAACTACAGGTAGCTCATATAACACTTGTAAGTTCTTGTGAAATTAATATTCAAGAACATAACAACAAGATGAACATTTTGAGAAAATAAAAGAATGCTTGCAACAAGAGCTAGAAGGGGCACTGAGCAAGAACTTATCTCTCATAAATAATGGACTATAAATTTCAAAGCAATGTGGTATATTCCTTTTATTGATGTCTTTAAGAAGCGCACATTAGAGAAGTTTCATAAAAGGACATATTCCAGTCATCTTGGTTATCAAAAAATGATAACAACCATGAAGAAGACATAGTATTGGTCAGACAAGAAGAAATATGTTCCTGAGTACATTGCTAAATGTTTGGAATGTCATTAGGTAAAGGTGGAGTGTAAACATCCACTGGGATTCCTACACTCAATCCATGATCCAAAATGGAAGTGGGAATTAATTTTAATGGACTTTATAATTGTTCTTCCAAGGAAAAATAGGCATCATGATTCCATTATGGTGGTGCTAGACAAGTTGAGAAAGGTATCTTACTTTATAACTTTTAAATCCATTGATAAGGAAAGTGGCATTGCCTAGAAGGAGGTAGTAAAATTACATAGTGCACCCAAAAAGATAATCTTGGATATGGATGGTAAGTTCACACTGACGTTTTGGAAGGCACTATTAAGTGGATTTTTGGGGTGGAATTAGCATTCAACACAACATACCATCCTCAAACATATGGGTAGAATAAAAGAGTTAATAAAGTGTCAATATACATGCTAAGAATGTATGTCATGGATCAACCAAGGAGGTGGGAAGATTTGTTCCTTTAGTTGAGTTTTCTTTTAACAATGGGTACCATAAATCCTTAAATATGAGTCCATTTAAGGCTCTTTGTGCCACCAAATTTGACACTCCTATAAGCTACAATGATCCTGTGAACAAAGTGCATATTAGACTTGATATGTTGAGGGAGTTGGAACATGAGGTGATTTTTATTCAACAATAATTTGAAACAACCCAGGACATGCAGAAGAGATATGCAGATCAATAGAGGATGTACAAAGAATTCAAAGAGGAAGATAATTTTTATGTCCATATTAGACCAAGAAAATTTCCTTATGGATTGAGTCTTGTGCGAATTTGGCACCATGGTTTTATGGGACATTCCAAATTCTTGAAAGAGAGAGGTCATTGGCCTATAGATTGGAATTACCTCTCACAGTGAAGGCACATGATGTTTTCCATATTTATTTTCTTAAAAATTATGTACATGAATATAATCATGTTGTTTATTTTTCTATGATACAGGGGGTATTTAGGGGAGAATTCCAGTTAGATCCATTTTTCATTTTGGATCGGAGGAAGATCACACTCCAAAATCTTGTCATAGAGAAGCTCAAGATGCAATGAAAAAAATTTGGACCAGATGAAGCCACTTGGGAAATGGTTGAATATATGAGGGTACAATACCCATTTATGTTTTCTCGTTAAGAAAATGTAAACATGAATGTAAATGTATGTAAGAACTGTGTATATAAAGCTCTTGTAAATTTTGTGTTCGGATATAAAACATTGAGGATGGGGTTCCTCTAAGGGGGTGGATTTTGTAATAGCCCTTTAGTCACCCTTTTGAAAGTATTTTTTTGTAAATTTTCATGCAAATTGATGTAAATTAATATAAATCGAAAAGTGATGAGTACAGTAAGAGTGGACCCAAATTTCAATCATCTGGAGGAGAGGTTGTGGGGAACTTGCCCAGGAAACAAACAAGATTTTAATCTTGCATTTAGTTGGCCACCGAACTCTTGAGTTACATTAATTGAGTAGAAAAATAGTCATTTAATCCTTTATATGGGTTTCTTGTTGAGGTAGATAATGAATGAACATACACTTAAATGAATTGCATGGAGGTCTACGAAAAAGGAAAAATCATCTCACGATCATGGTAGAAGTGGCTCAGGTCAACATTTATGGCATGATGTAAAGAGAGTATTTATAGGTGAAAATAATAGAGAGGACACAAAAATATGAAAAAAAAAGGAGGAAAACATATCCTCGAAGAGAAGAGGCAACAAGTGGAGACTAGCTATCTGGATTCCTCTAGTGTTCTTATCAGTTGGAGCCTTAAAAAAGGGCTCTAGGTTCCTGAGTATTGGTTAATAGGCGGTGGCTAATATATTTGGATTCACATGGAGCCTCTCACGTGGAATTCATAGTGTGCTCTCGCTTCTTGTAGGAGACACGTGAAGGAATTGTGGTTCTCTATTCCTAAAGTAGGAAGAAAGTGGAGATGGTTTGAAACTCTGGATTCCCGTGGAATTGTTGGGTGGAGTCATAGGTGCATTGGATTCACTTAAGTGTCGATTTTGGTACATACATTTTGTTCTCTGGACGTTTGGATGCCAATTGGAGCCATTTGGACTCTGGTTTCCCATGTGGTTCTTCATTTAACTTGTGTTGAATCCCTTGAGCACTTCACTCCTCCGGCTCTAAATTTGGCTTAGGGGTGTTCAACTACAAGAAATATTACAGTGCAGTTGGCGTATGGTTGGGTGGAGAGTTGAAGTTTGTCTCTTCGTTTTCAGTCACTTAAAATAATAAGAAAAGTGTTTCCATGCATACATGTTGTATTTTATTGTGGAATGTTATTGTTGAGTAATAATGGATGTGTATTAGCATTGTTGATGAAATTAGGTATTACTATATGTGATTAGAATTATAGATGTTGCAAGATTTATTGTAAGGATGTGAAGGTCGAATGTTCATGGTAAACATTTGTATACACTCTAAATTGCTAGGTTATTATCATGTTTGGTATTGCCTATTGAAATTATACGTTAATTTGTTATGGAGCCTTAAGGTCCATGGTTAAATATTCTAGCTGTTAAAAGGACTCTTTATGCTTGAGCAGTACAATGTGCTATTTTTGTTTCTTAATATGAATTAATATGGATTCTTATTTGGGAAATAATTTATTGTTCCTTGAATTTAAGGAAATGATGCAATAATGTAGTTGTGCATGGGTATGCCAAGGGGATGAAGAAGTTGTTCAAGAGATGTCCCAAGTAGGTCTTGTGCTAATGTAGTGATATGTAGAGCAAGTAGCCACAAGTCTAGTATTGGTTTCAATACTTGAGTTTCAGGAAAGGTTATGCTATCATGATTGTGTTACATCCATGGTTAGATTCTGGATGATTCATTAAATTAAGGTATAAATGTGAATTTGTGTGCTTGAGTAATTTTTGGGTGAACCGCAAGCCTCTGTGGGATGCTGGGTAAATTCCTTAGAAATCCAAGGAAGAAACCAAAAGTAAATTCTGGTTTTATGAAGTAGAAATGGATTATTTTGCAGGTCAGAATTGACTTAGTCTGGGATAAACCAAGATGTCTGGGTCATTGGGACAAAATAAAATATTTATTTACCATTACGCTCGATCTAGATGGACCAAACTTGGTGTCAAAGGTAGTAACAAATGGTCGGGTTTTTTTTTACACACAATTTCATCCTAGGAGTTTAAAGGGTTTGATGGGTATGCACATTATGGCATCCTTCCTAAGCTTTCCCCCTAATTTTTGTAATGTAATGATAATCTAAATTATAAATGAGTATATTTTTATGGATAGGCCTGAAGTGTGGGACCAAAGATCCATGATCTAAGAAGGAAGAGGAAATATGTGCCCATGTGGGGTGGTTGGCACCATTAATTAATTTTATGGTGCAATTATTAAAGAAATAGAAGATGAAGAGCCCAAGAGGAACATGAAGAGGCGCCCTTGAGAAATTATAAAAATGCATGAGAACAACAATGTTGGGGTTGGATTTTCCTATAGAGAAAGCACTATGTGAAGTGCTAGAAGGACTTGTAAAGTGGAGGGAATGAAATTCCCCACGAAGCTAAATAGTGGCCTAGAGGAGGTTAAGGAATTCTAAGGAAAATGGGAAGGAGTGCTTGCCAAGAATTGGATGAGAACAACACTTAGGGTGCTTGCTAAAGATATGATAAACCACTTAATTTTATAAGTAATCCTTGTCCTCTTTGAGCTGAGTAGGTACTCTTACCGACACCGCTGAAGAAAATTACCCTTAGATCATGGATCTAGCTCTGGGGTGACTACTGCAAGTGATGTTGTCTACAACGAGTCTAAGGTTGGGTGGGAAATCGAAGTCCCACCTTCAGTTTGGAATTTTACTTATTGTAAATGAATGTATTTAATTGAGACCTATAGAATTAAAAAAAATTCCTTATGGAATATAATATATAACCTTGAGAAATGTTGCATGGTTGTAAGATGTTGGTGAATTAAATTATTGACTGAAATGCTTGAATGTTCTGCAGTTTTTCTTATAAATTATGCCATGCATTTGTAAGTTAAATTCCCAAAGTTTCTTAATAATTCATGTGGATATATTGTCTCTATTTATCATGCTGATAATAATCTGGATTTATGTAGGAACGCAATAAAATACAGAAATAGAAATAAACACAAAGATGGAGTGGAAATAACACTTCATTTCATTAATGTCAGATAACTGAAATTTTCTTACAGATAGATTGGAAATAGACTAGCTAGGGCACTGGTAGCTTATCTCTGAGAAGATATGTGGCAGCTAAAGGCCTCTGAACTATGTTACAAAACAAATGACTGAAACATGCTTACAGGAATAATGGAAATGAGTGAGCGAGGGTACTGATATCGTATATCTGAGAAGAGATGTAACAGCTACAGGACCCTCCACTATGTTACAATGAGGCTCGAAGGCCTATTTATTATTGAGAAACAATGTAAAACCTGAAACGTCCAAAACTGTAACCCTAGGAGATGAAGTGCCAAAATTGTGGGTCCCGTTTGGGTAAATTGGTGTTTCAACTTCCCAGGGACGTAACTTTGGCATACGATCTCCATTTGAAGTGCTCAATAGCTCATTAGAAATATTATCCAAGGAGTACAACTTTTAGTGTGAGAAACATTAGTCCATGGACCCATGTTACTCCCAATTGCCCCAAAAAAAGTCGTTTAGGACCTTAAAACGGCTCCGAAGGTTCAGGAACGGAAAAACTGCTAAAAATAGTAAGTTGTACTAAAACTTAAAAACTTCAAGAACTGATGGTGAGTGTCCAAATGGAATAGGTGGGCGGCCACTAATATCCACCTGGATTATTAAGGCCCCAAAACGGCTCCGGGAGTGCAGGACTTGAAAAACTACTAAAATAAGTGAGTTGTTGGAAGTGAAAAATTGAAGAATTGATGGTGCGAGTCCAAATGGAATAGGTGGGTGGCCACGATATCCACCTAGATCATTCCTCCCTCCTTAGGAATTAATGGTCCCCATTGCGTTAAGTTCCTCCATGAGGGGAAAATTTTGCTGAACTTGGTATTGGATTTGTCCAGAATGACGCGAACCTTTTGGTAGACGTGCTGGATGTATATTTGTCGTCAGTGGGTAGCCGTTGAAGGATATGGGAAAATTTATCAATCATCAGATTCCTCTATTTCTCGAGGACCTCCTCGAGCAATATTTTGATAGGATCTCCTGCTCCCTCATATTTCTCTCCTTCCGCCATGGGGGGTTGTCAGAGTTTGCAAGGTTGATCTTGCAACAGTTCAAACAGATCAAGCCCGAACTCCTTATACCTTGACCGCATTGTGGAGATGCAAAGAAAAACAAAGAAAGATCAGACTGCTCTAATACCACTGATCCGATTTATGCAGGAACACAATAAAATACAGAAATAGACATAAACGCAGAGATGCAGCGAAAATAACACTTCATTTCATTAATGTCAAAGAACTGAAATTTGCTTACAGACAGAATGGAAATAAACTAGCTAGGCCACTGGTAGCTTATCTCTAAGAATAGATGTGGAGGCTACAGGCCTCTGAACTATGCTACAAAAAAATGACTGAAACATGCTTACAGGAATAATGGAAATGAGTGGGCGAGGGCACTGGTAGCGTATCTCTGAGAAGAGATGTGATGGCTACAGGCCCCTCCATTATGTTACAATGAGGATCGAAGGCCTATTTATTGTTGAGAAACAATGTAAAAACTAAAATGTACAAAACCCTAACCCTAGGAGATGAAGCGCCAAAATTGTGGGTCCTGTTGAAAAAATTGGTCTTTCAACTTTCCGACGACGTAACTTTGGCATATGATTTCCGTTTGATGTGCTCAATAGCTCGTTAGAAAGATATATCTGAGGAGTACAATTTTTTTTCCAAGCAACATTTTTCAATGGACCCATGTTTCTCCCAATTTCCCCAAAATTCTTCGTTTAGGGTCTCAAAATGGCTCTGGAAGTTCACGACCCGAAAAACTGCTAAAAACAGTAAGTTGTGTTGAAACTTAAAAACTACAAGAAATGATGGTGGGGGTCCAAATGGAATATGTGGGTGGCCACCAATATCCACCTGGATCATTAAGGCCCCAAAACAATTCCTGGACTGCTGGACCTGAAAACCTGCTAAAAACAGTAAGCTACTGGAAGTGAAAAACTGAAAGAATTGATGGTGCGGGTCCAAATGGAATAGGTAGGTGGCCACCGATATCCACCTGGATCAGATAATTTATTATATTAACAACAAGGGATTCCATCTTTCCCTGACTGAGAATGAGAGGTTATTCCTTGATTATTTTCTCAAGGAATAGGTATATTTTTGTGTTTATTTCAATCATGCGTATTTTTCTAAAGGCTTAAGTATGAAGGAGATAGACAAGTCACTGATAAATATTTTAATTTTTGCATTAAATATAATTTGTCCATCAAGCCTTAGTTTATATATTTTAGAGCTATGGTTTATCTAAATAAACATATGCATATAAATGATATGCAGGGTCGGGACTCGCAATGCTCAGGAAGTATAGCATTGGGTCTCCATGTATACATTCATTATATATATATATATATATATATATATATATATATATATATATATATATATATATATATATATATATATATATATATATATATATATATATATATATATATATATATCCATGCATGGATGATACTTCATGTTAAGTTCAAGGGGTATGCATTAGAGGTCAGGGTAAATGCCCAGATATTCTCCCCTATAGGATGCACAACATTGAGAGTCTATAGGATTAGGGAGGATTGCAAAGTATAAAATCAAGCGCCTTAAGTATAAATCTATATGCTCATGTTGAAGGCGCTAAGATTTCAAGGCCTGGAGGAGCAAGGAGGTTCAAGATTATGTGCCTACACAAACAAAGTTGCATCCAAGAACTGAGAGCATGGGTAAAAATTCATTTTGTTAGGGGCTAAAGGTTAAGCTTCTTGCGAACCATAGGGCCAGGAGCCACGACCAAGTGTGGAGGAGTAGGAGATACGAGAGGTTTGATGTTAAGAAACATCAAAATTTTCCACATAGCCCCGGAGGAATTACCCCAGAGGTTTCAAGTGGATGCATGTGTGGATCCCATCAAGATTTATCCATTAGGATGATGTGGTTGCATGGTAGGGCATCTTGGTGGTGAAACCCCCATTGAATAACTAACATTTATTGGAAATCGCACTCATTTTCGTTGGATGGACCCCGAGTTTCTTTATAACATCAAAATTAAATTTTATCCCATAGCAGATGGTTAGGTGGGACCCACGACCAACATAGCAGGTGACATGGACTCTAGGCCATGTGGCAGCTAGAATTAAAAACACGTGTTAGTCAATTTTGGGGGTTTTTTGGGGCCAAGTGGCTGGTAAATAAGTGACACGTGACACACTCGAAGAGGAGCCACATGGGGGTGATGTGGTTGTGGTGGGGCCCACATGCATAGGTGTAATGGGAGTGTGACCCATGTGATTGCTTGAAGTGCGTCATCTTGGTGATATAACTCGGTTGTTCCATGTAACCTCAGTGGTTTTAAATGAATTACAAGGAATAAAGGGTAGTCGAGATGATGTGGAGGTAGTGGAGTCGAGCATGCAACCGTAGAAGATGAGTGATTGACACACCCTGAAGGAGGGTCCAAAAAGGATCCATGTAACCCTAATGCTTCCTTATTGAAAGTTTCGATAGAGAAAAACATAGGATCCCACCAATATTTTATTCTTTCGATGACGTGGTCGTAGAGGAGCCCACATCCGCGTACCCCATTTGTATTATATGCATGTGTTATATGTTGGACCAACATGAACATATTGGCAACTGGAGTAGAAATTCCACATGGTAATGATGGGCTTTGACTTGGGTCACCACCCGGGTGCCACATGGGTTCCCATGTGGCAGGCCAAAGTGACATTTCACTATCAGAGAGGCCTGACTTTAATCAATCATATATTTTTATATGGGTGTCAGACTGGGGAAAATTGTATACCATTAGAAAGGTCTAGACAAGAAAAATTCAACAATTTATCTATTTTAATTTATAGGGAAGTTGAAAAAGGTCAAAATTTTATAGCCCATTCTCATAAATGTACCTTGAAGATCGGGTCATCGCAGTAACTGCCTCCTTCTGCCCTTAGCTGCGGCTAGGGTCTGTTAGTGTCAGTTTTTGCATCCTTCCACTAGTGATCAAATAACTCTTTTCATGTCATGTTAGGGTCCCATTTTTAAATTTTTGTCATTCCAGTAGATCATAATGCAAAAATTTGGTCAATTCGTGCAAATTTACGTACGATATTACTCCTTTCAAAATTTTATAACTTCCTGGCTCATTTTAGCACTTTGTTGAGTGTACCATCAGTCATGAGTTGTCAACATCATTTCATTCATTTTCATCATGGTTTCATTCAATAAGACTCTTCATTATGTCTTAGGGTTTCCAAGGTCACCAAATCACCATTTCACGCATAAAATCCTAGCAAATGAAGGAGTGCCAATAAATAAATTTCATCAGTAAGTTTGATTTGTAAATTTGATTTCAGAGCAAAATGTAATTTTATTTTCCTAATTTGTAATAAGTTCTGAGAGTTCCAAGTAGTTGCACAGTCAAATTTCCATCAGTAGGTGAGTAAAAGTCTCAAAAGTTAATCAGTGTTCCTAAGCCATCAAAAGATGAAGTTCAATGATCTAATTCAAAAATTAAAGATAAAGAGAAATGTAAAGTCAATTTTAAGAAAGGAAAAGTGGGTCCATAGTTTGTTTAATGACATTTCTACAAGCATAAAGGCTCCCAAATACCAAGAAGTCATTTATTTTCATCTTCAAAGCATCAAGCTCTCAGCCTCCCCAAGCAAAAATCAATTTTTCCTTCAGAAAATCGAATTCTAGGTCATTCACTGTGCTTTTTCCAAAGGTGTTGCGCTTTTCACAGTTCCTTGCTGCGCTTTTTCTCTATATGCTGTGTTTTTTGCAGACGGGAACCACCGTCCCTAATATTCATTACACAGGTTCTCAGCTTCAGTTCAGGGTTTCTACAACTATTTTCAAGTAAGTGGCACCTTCATAGCCCCTCCTTTCAGCTTGTGGTGTCGATTTTGTGGTGCAAACCCTCCCTTACATTTTATGTCATGTTTTGAGCTATTGAAACACTAGTTAATAGTTTTCAAGCTTAATTAGTTTCCCCTAGACCCAATTTTACTCCCTACACCCTAACTCACTCCCCACTACCATTACATTCACTCCTTTCCCATTCCCAAGCCCTATTCACTAAACCCTACCACCCTAGTTGTGCTTTCCAAGGCAGCTAGATACCTCCCTGTAATACAAATTTCCTACCCTATTTCCCTAAATATTTTACCCTCCCATTACTTCCCTAAGCTCTCTATTCCCTTCATACATTTCCCCAAATTTTTCCGCACTCATTCCAACTCCCTAAACCTCTAATAATATTCCCTTTCCCTTCCCCTTCTTCCCTAGGGTTTTCAAAGACAAACTAAGCATAATGGAGGAAGAAAGAAACATAATGGAGGAGGAAATAAATGCCACAGAAGAAGATAAGAAAGCATATAAGAAAGGAGGTATAATTATGATATTAGAGCCAAAAGACACTAGGGAATTAATGGCATCACCCTTGGCTGTCAGATGTTTCCAACATGTAGGTTGCTTTGAATTTTGTGAGATGGTGCAAAGAGTCCAAAGTCATCCTACTTTGACCATGGTTTTCATTAGCAACCTCCGAAATAGCCAAGTGACTATAGCAGGGGTGACCTTCACCATCTCCACTGACATCATTGCAGCAACAGCATGGATACCCAATGTGGGTGAAAAATGGTTTAAGACTAAGGATTTGGATGCCCAGTTGTACGAGACTTACCTCAAGGTACAATACAAAGATAACATCAAAAAAGTATTTCCTTTTGGTTAGTTGTTGAACAAGTTTTCCCCCATGATGAAAATCATCATGAAATACTTCACTTGTGAGGGTATATTCTCTAGATTATACAACTATCACATCATTGTTTTCATGCACTTCACTAGGGTGAAATTTCTCAACTGCCCTACTACTTCTACAGAAGCATTGATAAAATGGCCTACATTGTGAAAAATAGAGATTGTGAGCTTTACTTGAACAACCTCTTCCATCACTCTCTGATTAAAATCATTGTCCTTCACCACCTTAATCAGTTGGACATATAATGGAAGACTTTCATTGAGGTTGATGTCTTCACTACAGGTCCAAGTCAACCTACTAGATATATTGCACCAACAACATCATTTCCTCACAAGAAGACTAGGATATCTAGCAGGCTAAAGTGAAGGAAACCAATAAGGTCAAAGAGGCCAAAGAGGTCAAAACCTACCAGAGGGGACCTAGGCAAGTGTTTTCTCCACAATTTTTGGAAGGGCCCTTGCCTTCTTCATCAACAAAGCAGGGAAATCAAAAGAAAAAAGAGGCAATTGTTGAAGAGGAGGAAGACCTTCATGAGGAAGAAAGAGAGTTTGACTTGGTGGACTTAGAGGTCCAAGATGATCATGAGGCATCAAACCTGATCATAAAATAGAAATATGCCACAATTAGAGAACTGTAGGACCAGTAGAAACAAAATTTGCAACATACACCACTAGAAACAAAATTTGAAACATCAAGATCAAGCAGTTGAAGGAGAAACTCAAGCAACCCCTAATCAAGCAAAAGGAGGAGGACAAGCTTAGGATTCTTGTTGATGCCTCCTTGATTGCTTGAGATACCTAATTAGCACTTCAACTACCAATTTTGAAGAATTTTGGGCAATTTTTCAAGTTTTTTGGCATTTCTGCAAATTTTGACAAACTTTTTGCGCAGTCAGCCTGCAAAAAGCACAACGTGGGCCACACTGCGCTTTTTGTGGAGGCCTCCTGATGAGAAATGGTTTGAAAATTTAGATTTGGAGTGATGTATACATCAACATTTGACTACTGAACTCTATTAAAAATATTTTCACAGGTGTAAATGGCAAAAAACCACTCAAAAACCACCTTTCTGCCTCCTTTTTGAGCCTTTCACTGTGATTTTTGAGCATTCTTGGGATATTCCATTTTTAAGGAGCTTCACTCAACCATTTTTAGAGCTTGAGTACATTTCTGACAGCTACACTGGAATATATTTCCAATGAGCCATCTTGGACCCAATTTGGACTTCCGGGAAGTTAGTAAAAAATTAGTTTGAAGGCCCACGCTGTGCTTTTTGCAGTTTTCTTTTTTCTCCAGAATTTTCAAAATTTCTCAGTTGATGGATGGATTCATTGAAACTTTAATGATGTAATTGTGAAATGTAAATGTAATTATGTCATGAATAGTTACTAGGGGTAGATACATCATGTAAATAGGTAATTTTGGTCAAAGTGAATTAGTTTCATGAATTATAGGGACGAGTTGGCTAACCTCCCTAATCACTAGGATTCCAGTTGAGCACATAGTGGATCAACTCCACAAGTTAGTGATTCGACCCCTGAGAGTGGGAGAAGTAGTTTTTGGTCTATATATTTCATTTCCTTTCTCATTGCAAGGGTTGGATGTTGTAGAATTTGATCATTGAACACTATTGTAATCAAACTTTTGGCAAGAAATAATAGACTGAGTTGCAACTATTTTGATAGGATTCTTATGGTAATGTGAGTTGACATTGTTTCTTCTTATGTTTTGAAATTTTTTGAATGTATTTTGATATTCATATTCATGCCATCTCTGAATTTAATTGATTCCTAAGTCCGAAAGACATAACTCATTGGCTTATGCTATATTTTAGAGGAATAGTTATAGTTTTGTTTCATTTTCTTCTAACTGAAAATAATTCATGTTTCCAATGCTCTTTTCTGAAACCCTAACATTCTAAACCACTCAATAAAGATACTTAAGTGTGTTGAAGCATATGCCTACCTTGCCCCATCAAATCTCTGCAATTCTGATCCTTGTTTTCCCCGACCTAGTTCTTCTCTGACCTATTCACCATCCAAATCCAAGATCTTCGCTGCCTGCAAAATTTTTATCTCTCGAAGACATACCTTATGATTTGAAATTTGAGCTATCTTTATTTCAATCTAAGTCTAAAACCTCACTATCTGATATATTTTCTGACCCATTAAGGATTTTTGAAGTAAAATCTTTCTTTGAATTAGATCTTAGTTATTTAAAACTTCAGGAGAAATTAATTTTTGAAGAAACTAAGTCTGAATCAAACTTTGACACTAAAGTTTGAAGTAAATTCTATAGATTTGAAATTTTAGCAGACCAACTTCAATACCAATCAAAAAAATCCATAATCCAATATCAGCAAGAGTTATTACCCATACTGACATAGTCACAGTCAATTGTTGCCTCTCCATCTACACCATCTACTTCATTACCCATTCAGCAAACTCCTTCCATTGTCACTCTTGTACTTCACTCAACAGGAATCATGGCCAGATTTGCACCCCTCATTCTACCAGGTCAACTCAATGCCTTACCACAAGGTTATGGCTAGATACTCCCTCTTTTTCATGAGAGTTCTCCAATTAATGCAAAACAACACATAGTCAAAGTCATCGACTTTATTGACCTAGAAGAAATAGACGTTGACGATGAAAAGATGAGAATCATAGTTCAGAGATTTTCCTGAGATGTTAAAACCCGGATTAGATCATTGAATGAAAAATCTATAGCCACTTCAAACCAGCTGATAGATTCCTTCATAACTCGATGGGAGGTGAATAATAATCCCTTACAAATTCTTTCTGAATATAATAATCTAAAAAAGGAACCAAATGAATAAGTACAAGACTTCACTACCCATTTTAACAGAGTATAAAATTGCATTCCCAATGAGATTAAACCTCCTCCGACTTTGGCTCTCTTGCATTATCTAGATGGATTTTATTTAGACATGGCCTATCAGTGATGAGAGAGGAATCCTACTACATTAGAAGACATGCAGAAGAATGCAATCAGTGTGGAAGATAACTTGTCCATTAAGAAGTAAAAAATGAAGGGTGAGAGGAGAGTAACCATCAGAGAAGAAGCATCCTCATCATCTGATGTAAAACTAGACACTTTGATAAGAACAATAGAAAGGATGGTTGACAAGATGCCCATAATAGAAATACATCCGGAACCACAAGTTAGAAATCATAACTTCAGAGGACAGCAATAACAACCTCAATTCAGAATCAAACAAAGAGAATAGAGGGAAGCTGAGAAACCAGCACAACAATAGAAGATTCGGACACCCTTGCATCAAAATTATGCTCAAGGAGTTGAGTAAGAAGAAGAAGATCATATTGTTAAATAAAATCACTTTTTTATAGTTGATGACCAGCCCATATTCTTGACAGAAAATGAAGAATATGTTGAGAAGACAAATGTGCCAAAGGATGAAGACTACATATTAGCCACCGATCATGAGTTGGAGGTTGAATTTGATGATTATCATCAAGGCTACTTGAATGAACTCATCTCACAACTGAGGCAATACTCATTGAGGGGTAGAGATGTCCCTGTTAATCCCATTCAGAAGCGGGCATCCCAACAAAAGGATACTCAACCGAAGAAGAACCCTCAAATTAATTAGAATAAAGGAAAAGAACCTATAGCTACAAATCATAGCAAGGTTAGTCATCCATCTACAAGCACACCGGGCAAAGAAAAGTACAGTCAGAATAAAGAAGACACACCAAAGGATCATGTCAACAAAAGAGACATCATCATTAAAGAGGTAGACAAATCCATTCCTTTCATCTTAGAAAATAAAATTTCCAAATTGAAAGTGTGTATACCTTTAACTGAAATTTTCAAATACAACCAGTATGAATAAACAAATTTTTGTTTGATGTTTACAGTTTTATGTAGTTTCTTTAGTGTTGGAAAACTGGTGATATATCTTAGATTTTATCAAATGGGTTTATTTATTAGTTTGATTATAAAAATATATATTTTTTATAATTGTATATTGAATCTCAAATGTGTGGTTACCAAGGAAATAATGTCTCTGATACGTTCATACTTGAATCTAAACACAACTAAGCTTGGAGCTTTTATATGTTAGAGTGTCTGTGTCAGAGTGATATCCTTTAAAAGTATCATGCAGCCAAAATGTTAAAAGTAGATCCTTTATCTGATATACTAAATGTCGAAGATGACCAACAAAAACTTATCTTTGGTCCAACAATAGACGGTTAGTTAGAGGATAGTGAATTTCCACCATTCTATTTGAGTATGAGAATTCACCAAAATATCCTTCACAATTCTATGCTCGACTCTGGAGCTTCCCACAATTTCATGGCGAAATCCATTATGGAGAAATTGGGCCTAGATATCACTCATCCTTACCATGACTTGTATTCCTTAGATTCGGGTAGAGTCCGTTGTCTGCGTCTCTTTAAGTATTTAGTAGTTTCCATTGAACAAATTCTATAAAAGAATGTCTTAATGGATGTGGTGGTCACTGATATACCACCACATTTTGGTATGTTGCTGTCGAGATCTTCGGGAGTGAAGTTGAGAGGCACTTTGCAAAGTTCTCTTATGCCACGATCCTAGTTTTCGGAAAATTGAGAAAGTTGTACTAAGAAACAAAGATGAAGTACATGATAACCAAAAAAGAGAAGCCTAAAAATCATTGAATTAATGTTGTACATACAGATTTAGAATCATTTATTTTTTTCAATGATAGCGGCTTGAATGATGTAGATAGTCAGCTTGTATAAGTAGAAGATATTCCAGAAATTTCTAATTCTATCAGAAAAAATTTAGATGAAGGAAAATAAAATATGCTAAGTTCTTTAGAGTAGTCATCAGATAAGGCAAAGAAAAGTTCAAATCAGAATCAAGAAGTGGCCCAGAAAGGTGAGACAAAACAGAAATCAGAATTCCAACACTTGGATGATGAAAATGGTCTTTGGACCATCGATTTTGATGGTTCCTTGGGCAAAGACGGGGTAGGCATTGGGATTTGGATACGCAGTACTCTTCATTAGCCTGGTAAGGTTCCCAAAAATGTAAGGTTATGTTCATACAAGTTGGCTTTTGATTGTTCTAACAATGAGGTGGAATATGAGGCATTGATCACCAGCCTCAAGATCTTGAAAAAGTTGGGCGCAAGAAGAATTTTAGTTTATGGTGATTCTGAACTTGTGATAAAATGGGTAAAAGGGGAATACTAGGCCAAGCATCCATGAAAGAGAGCATACAAGAATGTTTTACTAGATATCCTAAAGATGTTTCCCGAACATACATTTTCAGTAGTGCCAGGAAGTGAGAATCTCATGGAAGATTTGATTTTCTACACCAGCAGGTAATTTCAAGATCCCTATATTTTCCAATAGAAAGTTTTAAATCCATGCTAAACATCACCCCATTGTTCTAGATAACTTGTGGTATTGGCAATTATTTTGGGATGATAAGGTAAACAATTTTCTGCAGAATGAAGGAGAATTCGAGCATTCTTTCATTGATGAAGTTTATGACAAGGATGATCAAGTAATCGAATCCACCCAGGTTGATATATTACAGTTGGAGGATAACAATATTCCAAGAGGTCTCATACACTTGGAATAATTTTTTGATCAAAATGATGTAGTGAGGAATCCAACATTGGTTCTTATGAATAAAGGTGTGGAGGATGTAAACATCAGAACAACGGACAAGCCAAAGATGGTCAAACTGTCCAAGTCTTTATCTATTGAGGTAAAATACAAATACACTGATTTAATTTCTGAATTTTTTGATGTTTTCTCTTGGGATTATGAAAAATTTAAGGTCTATGATAATAATATTATTCAACGTATCATTCCAATTAAGCCCGACCAAAATCCCTTCAGGAAAAATCTAAGAAGGATCAACCCAAGGTTGTTGCCTTCGATTGAAAAGGAAGTGAACAGACTTTACAAATCAGGTATCATTTTTCCTATCAGATTTTCCGACTGGATATCAAATTTAGTCTTGGAAAGAAAGAAGATTGGAGAAATAAGGCTTTGTATTTATTTTAGAAATTTGAACAAGGTGTCCCTTAACGATAATTATCCCCTTCCCAAAATGGATCACATCCTACAGAGAGTGGTTGGAGCATCTTGGATGTCACTGCTTAATGGATATTTGGGATACAATCATATTTTAGTGCATGAGAAGGACCAAGATAAAACTGCCTTGATGACACCTTGGGGCACATTTAAATATGACAAGATGCCATTCGGACTCAAGAATGTAGGGGCCACCTTTCAGCGGTCGATGGACATAACATTTGCAGATGATAAATATGTTTTCTTAGTGGTATATTTAGATGATTTGACATTTTTATCTCATTCCGATGATGAACAGTTGTATCACTTAAGGATTGTATTTCATAAATGCAGGAAATTTAGAATTTCTCTTAATCTAAAAAAGAGCCTTTTTTCCATGGAGAAAAGAAAGCTTCTCGTTCACATCATATCTAAGGATGGAATCCGAATTGACCCTTCTCGCGTTGAGGCAATTAAAAAATTGAGTTTCCACGAAGAAAGAAAGAAATTTAGGCTTTCAATGGTAAGATGAACTTCTTAGGCAGATTTACTACAAATTTCGCTGAGCATCTTCGAGAAATGACCAACATGTTAAAGAAAGAGAATGAGATAAAGTAGTACGAGGATGCCAAGAAGTATTTTAACTCAGTGAAGTTTGCTTTAACCACAACCCCTATTTTAATCAACCCATATTATTCAATTTATTTCATCATTTTCTCATTTTCCTCTGAGCATACATTGGTTGCAGTCTTGATGTAGAAAAAGGATAAGATTGAGTAGCCCATATCACTTTCAATAGAACCATCAGGGATTCAGCTCTTCGATACAATATCATTGAGAAGAAACCCTTGGCTTCGATAAAAGATTTAAAGAATTTTTGTGTATACATTTTACATCCACATATTCTGGCTTATGTCCCCAATGTAGTAGTAAAATATGTTATTATGCAGAAATATACGAAAGGTAGAAGAGGTAAGTGGATAGAAACAATGTTAGAATATGACCTCAAGATCAATCCCACGAAGTTGATCAAAGGTCAAGGTCTAGCAAAGCTCATAACTGAGTCAAACATACATACCCTAGACATCAACCCCATTTCAGCATTGTTTGATGAAGAGGAGGATGGCACTCTTATACAGGTATCTGATATCTTTCTTTTGTCTCCAAGGAATTCAGACATTATATATGTTCTTTAGAATTTAAATCCTCCCAAGCATGTCTAAGAGTAAGGGTAGGTCCTTGAAGTTGAAGGCTTCCAAATACTACATTTTGGATAACAACCTTTATTGGAAAGACTCGGGAGGTATTTTTCTAAACTGCTTAGTTGAAACTGAAGCCAAAGAAGTTATGAATGATTTCCATAGGGGTATTTTGGGGGCCATCTATTTTGGAAAACCACAGGTAACAAAGCGTTGAGAACGGGATATTAGTAGCCAACTCTTTTTGCAGACTTGTACAAAACAATGATGAGTTTCCATGAGTGTCAAGTGTTTCAAGATAAAAGAAAAATTCTTCCATTACCTTTGTAGCCTATTTTAGTACATGCACCTTTTCAGCAGTGGGGCCTTGACTTCATCGAAGAGATTCACCCTACATCATTTTCACAACATAAATGGATCTTAACGGTCACCAACTACTTCACCAAATAGATCGAAGTGATCCCAACAAGGAAAGAAACAGATTTAGTAATTATTCAGTTTTTGGAGACTAACATTTTGTCTCATTTTGGTTGTCCTCATAATACTATTATCGAAAATGCGACAATATTCAAATAAAAAAGGATGGTTGAGTTCTGTGACAAGTACAACATCAAATTGGGGCACTCAACCGCCTATTATCCACAAAGTAATGGTTTAATAGAATCTTCTAATAAGTCGTTGATTAATATCATAAAGAATATGCTTGAGGCAAACAAGAAGAATTCGCACAAAAATTACGTTAATGCTTTGTGGGAGGATAGGGTGAGTAGTAAGAAATCTATATGAATGTCCCCTTTTCAGTTGGTTTATGGTGTAGACATTGTTTTTCCTACATCACTTGCAGTCCCGGTTATGAAATTGTTACAAGAAGTAGAAAGTGAGGAGAATGATGTACAACACCGAATAAATCAGAAGATCCACCTTCAACAGACGAGAGATGAGGTATTGCAGAACACCTCAGAGCTTCATTAGAAGATAAAGAAGGTGTATTAGTGCGAAACCAAGGTGGATGATTTTAAGCTTGAAGATGTAGTCCTCCAGTGGGATGCAAGGAACGAGGAAAACGAGAAGCATGGAAATTTTGAAAACCTGTGGAAAGGGCCATACACGATCTCAGATTTTCATGAACAACATGCTTTCATATTGAAGGAGATGGATGGAGAAGAATTCTTAGGAGGACTGGTCAACGGTAGGCTCCTTAATCATTATCTTTTTCATGCATATTTCAGATTTCTCAATTTCATTGTAAATATCAATTTAAATTTCTGCAAAGTATGAAGCGGATAATCACAATAGCTTGGAACCGTAGGTGAAGGCCATAAAGTTTCATTGGTTTTCTGATGTTTTCAAAATTTAGGTCAAAGTCAATTCAATCAGTCTTGAGTTAGTTTCCAATCAGTCTTGAGTCACTTTTCAGTTTTCTTTCAGCTTTTGACTCCATGCCCAATGGATAGGCACTTGGTCTACGGTGTTATTGACACCTCCAAGGAGTTGTGATCCCCCAGTTGGAGCCAACGTTAGTGTCATTTTTTGCATCCTTCCACCAGTGATCAAATAAACTATTTTCATGTCATGTTAGGGTCCCATTTTGAAATTTTTGTCATTATATTAGGTCATCATGCAAAAATTTGGTCACTTGGTGTAGATTTAGGTATGATCTCACTCCTTTCAAAATTTTATAACTTACTGGCTCATTTCACCACTTTGCTGAGTGTACCATCAGCCATGAGTTTTCATCATCATTTCAGTCATTTTCATCATGGTTTCATTCAGTCAGAGTCTGCATTAGGTATTAGGGTTTCCAAGGTCATCAAATCTCCATTTCATGCATAAAATCCCAACAAATGAAGGATTTTCAATAAACAAATTTCATCAGTAAGTTTGATTTGTACATTTGATTTCAGAGAAAAATGTAATTTTATTTTCCTAAATTGTAATAATTTCTCAGAGTTCCAAGTAATTTCACACTCAAAGTTCAATCAGTAGATGAGTAAAAGTCCCAAAAGTCAATCAATGTTCCTAATCCATCAAAAGATGAACTTCAATGATCTAATTCATAAATTAAAGATAAAGAGCAATGTAAAGTCAATTTTAAGAAAGGAAAAGTGGGTCCCAAGTTTGTTTAATAACATTTCAGTATAAAGGCTCCCAAAGACCAAGAAGTCATTCATTTACATCTTCAAATCATCGAGCTCTCAGCCTCCCCAAGAAAAAATCATTTTTTCCTTCAGAAAATCGAATTCTGGGTCATTCGCTCCACTTTTTCCAAAGGCGCAGTGCTTTTCACAGTTCCTCGCTGCGCTTTTTCTCTATACATTGCGCTTTTTGCAAAAGGGAGCCACAGTCGCTAATATTCATTGCATAGGTTCTCAACTTTAGTTCAAGGTTTCTACAACTATTTGAAAGTAAGTGGCATCTCCATAGCCCCTCCTTTCAGCTTGTGGTGTCAATTTTGTGGTGCAAACCCTCTCTTACATTTTATGTCATGTTTTGAGCTATTGAAACCCTAGTTCATAGTTTGCAATATTAATTGTTTTCCACTAGACCCCATTTTACTCCCTACACCCTAACTCACTCCCCACTACCATTACATTCACTCATTTCCCATTCCCAATCCCTATTAACTAAATGCTACCACCCTAGGTGTGCTTTCCTAGGCAGCTTGATACCTCCCTATGATACAAATTTCCCACCATATTTCCCTAAATATTTCACCCTCTCATTACTTCCCTAAGCTACCTAATCCATTCATACATTCCCCCAAATTCTCCCTCACTCATTCCAACTCCCTAACCCTATAATCATATTCCCTTTCCCTTCACCTTCTTCCCTAGGGTTTTCAAAGACAAACTAAGCATAATAGAGGAGGAAAGAAACATAATGGAGGAGGAAATAAATGTTACAGAAGAAGATAAGAAAAAAACATAACAAAGGAGGGAGAATTTTAAGATTAGATCCAACAGACACTAGGGAATTAATGGCATCACCCTTAGCTATTACATTTTTCCAGCATGTCAGTTGCTTTGAATTTTGTAAGATGGTTCATAGTGTCCAAATTCATCCTACTTTGTCTAGGGTTTTCATCAGCAACCTCCAAAATAACCAAGTGACTATAGCAAGGGTGACCTTCACCATTTCCACTGACATCATTGCAGCAGCAAAAATGATACCCAATGTGGGTGAAAAATTGTTTAATTCTAAAGATTTGGATGCCAAACTGTATGAGCCTTACATCAAGGCACCTTACAAAGATAACATTAAAAAGGTCTTTCCTTTTGGCCAGTTGTTGAATAGGTTTTCCCCCATGATTAAAATCATCATGAAATACTTCACTTGTGAGGGAAAATTCTCTAGATTATACAACTATCACATCAGTTTTCTCATGCACTTTACTAGGGAGAAATTTCTCAACCTCCCCTACTACTTGTACAGAAACATTGATAAAATGGCCTACATTGTGAAAAACAGAGATTATGAGCTTCAGATGAATAACCTCTTTCATCATTCTCTAATTAAAATCATTGTCCTTCACCACCTCAATTAGTTGAAAATAGAATGGGATACTTTCATTGAGGCCGATGTCTTCACTACAGGTCCAAGTCAACCTGTTATACCTATTCCACCAACAGCACCGGTTCCTCACAAGAAGAGTAGGATATCTAGCACGGCTAAAGTGAAAGAAATAAAAAATATCAAAGAAGCCAAAGAGGTCAAAACCTACCAGAGGGGACCTAGGAAAGTGTTTGCTCCACATATTGTAGAAGGGGCCTTGCCTTCTTCATCAACAAAGTAGGGAAATCAAAATAAAAAAAAGGCAGTTGTTTAAGAGGAGGAAGACCTTCATGAGGAAGAAAGAGAGTTTGACTTGGTGGAGTTGGATGTCCAAAATTATCATTAGGCCTCAAACCTAATCATCAAAGATAAATCTGCAACAATCAGAGAACTGGAGTACAACATGGCAAGAGCACAATTTGTCATATCCTTCCTTGAACAAGAAAACAAGCAGTTGAAAGACAAGTAGGTACTCTTGGAATTAGAGCTAGTAGAGGCAAAGAGGAAGACACCAAAGGTAAAGTAGTGATGGCACCTGATGAGTCTTACCATGTTGAGACTCAAACCAACAAGACAAGACCAAAAACAAGAGGTCTTAAGAGGGCTTTAGAGTAGGAGAAACATGAGGCAGAGCAACTCAGTTTTGAGGAAAGAATTGCAAAAGAAATTAATGATGACAGAGAAGTATATATTGACAGAGTGAAAATAAAACTTGAGAAGCTCCTCCACAAGGCCAAAAAGGAAAATGATACGCCCAGACACATGGAAAACATATACACCACTAGAAACAAAATTTGCAACATGAGGATCAAGCAGTTGAAGGAGAAACTCGAGAAAACCCTAATCAAGAAAAAGGAGGAGGAAAAACTTGAGATTCTTGCTGATGCCTCCTTGATTGCTTGAGACACTTCATTAGCACTTCATCTACCAATTTTTAAGAATTTTGGGCAATTTTTCAAGTTTTTGGGCATTTCTGCAAATTTTGACAGACTTTTTGCACAATCAACTTGCAAAAAGCGCAACGTGGGCCACACTGCGCTTTTTGTGGAGGCCTCCAAATGATAAATGGTTTGTAGATTTAGATTCAGAGTGATTTCTACATCAACTTTTGACTACTATCACTCCATAAACAGAGATTTTGACAGGTGTAAATGGCATAAAACCACTCAAAAACCACCTTTTTGCATCCTTTTTTAGCCTTTCGCTGCGCTTTTTTAGCAGTCTTGGGAGATTACATTTTTGAGGTGCTTCACTCAACCATTTTCATATCTTGAGTACATTTCTGACAACTAGACTAGATGAAATTTCCAATGAGCCATCTTGGGCCCTATTTGGACTTCAGTAAGTCAGTCAAAAATTAGTTTCAATTCCCACACTGCACTTTTTCCCAAGCACACAACACTTTTTCCAAGCACGCTACACTTTTTGCAGTTTTCTGTTTTCTCTAGAATTTTCAAAATTTCTCAGTTGATGGATGGATTCAATGAACTTGTGTTGATGTAATTGTGAAATGTAAATGTAATTATGTCATGAATAGTTACTAGGGGTAGATAAATAATGTAAATAGGTAATTTTGGTCAAAGTGAATCACTTTCATGAATGATAGGGATGAGTTTCCTAACCTCCCTAATCACTAGGATTCCAGTTGAGAACTTAGTGGATCAGCTCCACAAGTCAGGGATTCGACCTTTGCGAGTGGGAGAAGTAGTTTTTGTTCTATATATTTCATTTCCTTTCTCATTTCAAGGGTTGGATGCTGTATAATTTGATCATTGAACACTATTGTAATCCGAATTTTGGAAAGAAATAACATGCTGAGTTGCAGCTATTTCGATGGGATTCCTATGGTAATGTGATTTGACATTGTTTCTTCTTATGTTTTGGAAATTTTTGAAAGTATTGTGATATTCATATTCATTCCATCTCTTAAGGTAATTGATTCCTAAGTCAGAAAGACATAATTCATTAGCTTATGCTCTATTTTGGAGGAATAGTTACATTTTTGTTCCATTTTCTTCTAATTGAAAATATTTCATGTTTCTCATGCTATTTTATGAAACCCTAGCAGTCTAAACCACTCCATCAAGATACTTAAGTTTTTTGAAGCATATGCCTACCTTTCCCCATCAGATCTCTGCAATTCCAATCCTTGTTTGCCCTGACCTAGTTCTTCTCTAACCTATTCACCATCCAACACCTCAAAATCAATCAAAAAAACCAAATTGCTACTATACCTAGCCTAAAATCCTCTTTATCCAGTCATCTTGGCTATGATATTGTGGATAGATCCCTCTCCCGCCTAGTAGGGCTAGCTACTTCAAAAAATATTTCTCTATGGTTACCTTTGCCGATCTCTTCTCAGTCTCAGAGATCTAGTGGAGTGATAACAAGGTCAGTATGGGTTATGCTACACACATGGTGTGTGTCTGGACCTTTGAATGACCAAGAATAAAATAAAAACCTTACGTTAAATTATTTATTAAATAAAAGGGAAGTTATCTAACAATTTACTGTACATAAAAATTTTGCATGATGCGCGATGGGATAATGTGGAGATGATGATGTGGAGTAGGATGTGGACCACCTAGGTGAGATTTGGTGTCATGAGGGCACAATGTGGGTGCCACATGGAAATTCATACTGATTTTGAATATTTAATGGTCAAACTATAAATGACCATAAGTTTTGATTCAAATATTGGACTTCGATAAAATTTGTATCACGAGAAAGATCTTATTGAGTTAAACATGATTGTGAAATCCAAATTTAATTCCCCTAAATTTGAAATAGACGGAAATTTTGTAATCCCATTTCCATCATGAGACCATGGAGGTTAGGTTAGAGCAATGGAACACCTCCCATTTGACTTGAAGGTCTTGGGGGAGTCTAAGGGGTTGGGAGGGAGCATTATAATATTAGTCATAAAACTGATTTGATTATGGGAGTGAGTCTACTCAATAAAGAAACTTATAGAATGATGCCCCATGAAAATGAAGAGATTAAGAAATAAGTGGAAGAGTTGTTAGACAAAGGACTAATCCTAGAAATATCAAGTCCTACGTTGTGCCAACAATCTTGATCACAAAGAAGGATGGAGGTTGGAGAATGTGCACCAATTCTAGGGAAATAAATAAGATAATGATTAGGAAAAACTTCCCCTACCTCACATGGATAATTCAATTGACTGTTTAAGTGGTGCGCAATTTTTTTTCAAAAATAGATTTGAAAAGTGGGCATCACTATATTATAATGAGAGAGGCTGATGAGTGTAAAACAACCTTAAAAACTAATTATGGGTTGTAAGAGTGGTTGGTTATACCTTTTGGCTTAACTAATTCCCTCGGTACCTTCATGAGGCTAATGAATGAGATCCTCATGAATTTCAATGGTAAATTTGTAATCACCTATCTGGATGATATCCTTGTGTACAACAAACTAAAGAACAAAATTTGATATTTTTAAGATTGTTGTCAAGATAGATACAACAAAAAAATCTCCTAATAAATCTAAAAAAAATGTTGTTTTCTAAAAATGGAACTAGTCTATTTGGGGGTTGTAATGTCTATAGTATGGTTGAAAAGCCATTCACTACAAAAAATAGGCCATTAGATTCAGAAATAGCACTAGAACATAGTGTTTTTTAGACTACGAATTCACTTCACCTAACGACAAGAAACCCAATGCAAAATGGCATCTTCAATTTAGTGTCAAAAATATATACAAGAATAGTGCCATGAATAGTATCAATTTTAATGCCAAGAATAGCACCAAAAATAGAGCTATAAATAGCATGAGGTTTAGCTCCAAGAACTATTTTTCTTCTAGTATGGCCCTCGAAAATAACTTCTTTTCCGACTTCCTAATTTACACCAAGTTATGCTTCCATTATAACGTTGTTTTTGCTTCAAGTTTTTCTTCCCATATGGCATCACTTGTTGCATCTAACTTTTCTTCCATTATGGAATCTTATTTAGCTTCTAATATGGCTTCCATTATAGTGTCTTTTGTTGCTTCTTATATTTCTTCCATTATTACTTCTTGATTTTCTACCTAAATGGCTTCTTTGTTTACTTCTTAGGGAATTCCAAGTTTGGATTCTAATTTTGCATCCATTTTTACTTCTTTGTTTTCTACTTGAATTTATTCTATTTTTTATTCCCATGTAATCACAAGTTTTGCTGATAGTATTGCTTCCATTATTAATTTTTTATTTTCTACCTAAATTGCTTCTTTTTTTGCTTCTTAGGTAACATCAAGTTTTTCTTCCAAGATTTATTCTTGTCTGCTTCTATTTTGGCTTCCATTGTTGCTTCCTTTATCACCAAAAAATTATTTTCACCATTCCATATGAATATCAGGGCATGATAGAATCAAACCACTAACCTCCTTCTTGTAAAGTAGGTGCCCTTCCATTGAGCTAGCACCCTTTAAAGAATTGCACTTCAAAAAATTAGACCTTGAAACTTTATAAATTGTAAATTCTACAACTTTCAATAAATTATAAAACTTTGTAAAGCCTTGGAAAATATTTTACTAAACAAGAAAAATAGCATCGAAGCTACATGTCCCTACCTAATGGTTATGGAAGTTATGAATATTGGGTGGAGGGAAAAATACTAATGTATAATATACTCAATATGTTGAGCTGAATACTATTGGGTGTAGGATAGGGCGGGTTAATGGACCGACATTTAATGCCAATCTAGGGTTCATGGAATTTGAGGAGCAACACTAGAAATGTTAGAGAAAGACTTTAGGGACCTGCAATACAAAACCCTAATTTTCCTACTCACACCTTTGAATTCATGTAAACACTAGTCAATCCTGCAATCAAAGAAATTTATTATAAATAAAACCCTAATTACTACAGACATTAATCCTACAATATACCAATAATTTGAATCAAACCCTAACTATCGATAACTAAAAAGAAAAACCATAATTAAGGAGAAAACCCTAATTTTTGGAAAGCAAAACCATAACTACTAATTAACTAGAAACCTTATCACTAGCCCCTTATTTAACTAGGCAAGCCAAAAAAATTGTGTTATTTAGCTAAGAAAAATTACTCCTCAATCCAAGAAAATAACACAATGAATGATAAAACCCTAATATTAATCATGCACTCTTATTCTATCTTCACTCAATCTGTTTTTAATCAAGAAAACACGGAAATAGATACACATTTTTCTAAGGTGTCAATAAAATGCATCATCTGTAAGTATTGCATACATGACTTAAAATAGCCTCTCTAATCACAACCATACATACCCTCAACAAATGCTTCATCTTATCAAAATAAATGATAGATCTAGAAACACTATTTCATCAAAAATAGTGCAAGAAGGAAACCAAACATAAATCACTTTTTAATTCTAAGAACATGAACCAATACTCAATAAATAATCACTCTTAAAAGCTACATGCATAAAAGGAATACGAGTCAACACATGTAATTAAATGAATACATTACCATAATATGGGGTATAAGTACGTAAACAAATTATAAGTGCATAATAGTGAATCAACTTGTAGGTAAATTAAAAGAATCCAGATGCTTGGCCTCAAAGATAGGAATTTCTCAACACAATACTCCTTCTTGCCAAGCAATGTTGATCAATAGTTATAAGTGAAAGTCATAAGTATAAATATCTTATTGGAATTTTTAAGATTTAAAACTTAATGGGCCAAGTAACAATGATATACAAACTATGAAATTGTAATAATTAAATCCATTGACTTTGTTACCTCTTAAAAGAGGTCAAATGAGAACATTATAGAGTTTGTATTAAGAGCATATTCGAATAATTCTAGGTCACACGATGTCTTAAAGTTTAGATCCACAACTTCTTATGCCTTAATAAGGTTTTAATTCCTTCCATTAGGGGAATTTTGAGGTATAAAATGGGACTCCTAAGGAAATTATAAAATAATAGTGGAAATAATAAAACAAGATTTGATGACATCATCAAATTTTAGAGGGAAAAAAGAAAAAACTACTTTTTCAACTCATATTTTCAACTTATCTCCCAAATTTTTTACTCAAATTTTGAGTGGAAATACTCATTGGATGCAAAATTTAATTCCTCATCCAAGGAGTACCCATGTTGCATACTTTTGATGGGTCTTGCTACATGAAAAATGAGAAATACATGAAAAACGTAATTGTAATCACGTTTTATGTATTTCTCTTGTAATCATGTTTTTCATGTATTTCTCATTTTTCATGTAGCAAGACCCATCCAAACTATGTAACATGGGTACTCCTTGGATGAGGAATTAAATTTTGCATCCAACGAGTACTCCTGCTCGAAATTTGAGTAAAACAATTAGGAGATAAGTTGAAAATACGAGTTTAAAAAGTAGTTATATTATTTTTATTATTTTTTAGTCTTTTTACCCTTTTACTTAAAAAATGGTGAATCATCCCCCATGGTTGACATCATCATCTTGAATCCTATTGGTTCTTATAAAGTTTATTTTTTATGTACATTTTTCTTAGGATGCCCATTTTAGACCTCAAAATTCCCCTAATGCAAGTTCTAACAAGTTGTAAAGGCATCTAACAATAGCGAGAGGTATTGAAATCTAACTCAGGATCCAAGTTACATAAGTTTCAAATGTCTAGAAATATGTTATCTTATATAAGTATGAAGAGATCTAGTGATGTGAGTCTAGCTCGTATTTAAATTGACCTACATATCAATACTTTAGAAACAACGCTTGAAACCTTAAATGACAACTTGCAACAAAGTATAAAATAAATGGATGTACTCAAAGCAGAATAAGAGGTGACTTCTATAGCTTATGATCACTTCTCATACCAAAGTTACATATAAAATTTCTTGCCAACATTCATGTTGACACCTAATCCTAAGGGTTGGGTGAGGATATTCAATATTGTATATTAAATAATATTAGGAAATAAGGAAGGCCAAGAGTCATTGGGAGATGAATCCCAATAGTCTCACCTCCATGTATAAATACATGCACATTCTTCATCTAATATACATTCTGATTTGCAGAGTTGCCTCCTGGTTTGACATGGTATCAAAGCCAGTCCCAATATTGGCATTTTTGCCTGTGGTGTAACTCCCTCATTCTTGCTAACAGTCTTTTGTTCAGTCAGTTTTATGTCTAGTTTTTTGCTGCTCCATTAGATTGATGCCATTCTGAGTTTATATACTGTAATTCTGCATTTTTTTTATCTGCATTTTTTTGCGCAGTTCTAATTTTTGCAGCTTCTGGAGATTCTGCAATTTGCAGCTCCTACAAACACCTGCAAATTCTGAAGTTATTCAAATCCTGCAATTCCAAAATTGTTTAACGGCCTCTCAGCCTCACAACTCATCACTCACTCCACATACTCTCTACACGCCACCCTCGCTCACAATTGAACCCCCTCTCCAATGCTCACAATGTCTGCCATACCCCCTTCCTACAGCACTAAAGCCTGCACGCTACTCGAACCCATCGCTCGTCCCTCACCTCATGCGACCCATCCCCTCCTACGCTCTTATCCGCTCGCCCTCCTCCCTGTTACGCACACCACTCCCTGCCTTCGCACACCCTAAGCACTCCAGAACTGCACTCCTCTGCAAACCACGAACATGGCCCCTCTCCCACGCTGTGTCTACTCTCGTCGCCTCTCGACAGCATTACGTCCTCCCCTATCTACCACCCACCCCTCTCTACAACATTATGCCATCTCTACATCATTACGCCCAACTGTAACGCATTGCTCCCTCTTCCAGCGCTGTCTGTCTTATTTTATACCGCCCCCTCCACTATATTTAATACCACTATACCCCCACATTCATAATACCACTATTTTATACCGCCCCTCCTCTATCATATGTTATATCGACCTCCCACCACTTTATAATACCGCTTCCCCACATTCATAATACCGCCCCCCCTCCACATTTTCAGTATAGTTATCCATATAAATTTTCTTTCTTCAAACACAAAAAAAATATATATATATTTTTTGGTGCAGAATTCAGTATTTTTAGCAAAGTGTTTTTGTCCCCTTCAATTGAGTATATTTTTCACCAAAGAGTTTTTAGCTTTCTCTCCCTCAAAAGAATTTTTTCCAACAAAGTAATTATTTTTTCCCTTCAGAAGAATGCATTCTCTCATATCTATTGTAGTGGTGGTTCTCTCTAGCAAAGAGAACTATCTTGAATGGTCTCGGAAAATCAAGCACACTCTCATTTTTAATGAGTTGTGGAAAGGACTCTGTGAAGGACAAGAAGGAAATCCACCAACAAAGCCCACTTCAGATAAGGAGCTCGCCATTTGGGAAAACAAGAACTGCAAGGCCTATGCCTTGATTGCAGCTTTTGTAAATGAAGAGGTGAGTCGCCATATTTCAATTCTCAAATGCCTATGAAGCCTTGAGCAAGCTAAAAGAACTCTATGACTCACATTCAGAACTAGAAATTGTTTAATTGATGATTAAGTTGTTCAGTCTTGAAATGAAGAATGATGATCCCCTTGCTTTAGCTTCAAAAGTTATATCTATCATGCATGATATTGACAGCACTGGTGTAAAAATTGACATACCTCTCATAGAATATGTTAAGGCATTATATCTAACTTACTCACATTATCTTGAGTCATTGCAAGCAAGTGGAAACCTTGAGCATATCACCTTTGATACCCTTGAGAAAAAGTTTGCAGAAAGAGAGAAAGATTTCGGGAAGATGACAGTCCCTTCGTCTTCTGAAGAGGCTGCATACTTGGCACATAGAGAAAAGAGTCATGCTCCAGATTCATTCAGAGGAAGAGGTGGCAGAAGAGGGAGAGGAAGAAGAAACTTCACAGAAAGGGGGCCAGACAATATGACAAATCCAATCTTCATTGCACACATTGCAATAAAGATGGACATGATGCATCCAAATGCAGAACACCCTGGGAGAAAATCGAGTAGCAAAGAAATCAAGAAAAAGGTAAAAATAATGACAAAGACAAAGGTAAAGCACCTGAATCCGCTCATTATGTTCTAGCACATTGTAATAATGGAGTAACTGAAGACTTATTTGATGTTTCATTTACTTCATGGAGAGATGATTGGTTGCTAGATTCAGGAGCAACATGTCACATGACATTTAGAAAATATTTTTTTGAAGAATTCACCGACAAAGTTGATGGAGCAGTATATTTCGCAGATAAATCCAAACTCAAGCCATCAGGGCTTGGCACAGTCAGGCTTAAACTGCCTGGTCTTCCTGATCATATCCTACATGAGGTTCTATACTTCCCGGAGTTGAAGAGAAACTTGCTGTCCCTGATCGAAATCCGGCAGCAAGGACACTCAGTTCACTTGTTTGATGGCAAGGCAGAGGTCAGATCAGCATCAGATCACTCACTTGTCATGGAGGGAATAGAAGAAGGGAGACTCTTGAAGCTGAAAGGTTCATCTGCTCATGCTCAAAACTTTGCATTCAGCTCACATCATGATGAAGGTACATTTCCATCAAGTCTTTTATGGCATGCTAGATTTGGACACTTAAATTATGACAGCCTTCGTTTGTTGAAGAAAAATGGTGTTGATGGACTGCCTACAATTCCTAGAAAACCTAAGGAATGTGATGCTTGTATTCTAGGAAAGAATAGCAAACAGCCATTTCATGATTCACACTCAAGAGCACATAGGAAACTTGAACTTGTTCATTCAGATTTATGTGGCCCTATGCCTATTGCTTCTGCAAATGGAAACAAATACATGATGACATTTATTGATGACTACACCACAATGTGTTGGATTTACTTACTGAAGAATAAGTCTGATGCTTTTCAAACTTTCAAGAATTTTCATGCATGGATTGAAAATGATGCACAAACACATATTGGCTCTCTACGTACTGATAATGGAAAAGAATACACCTCAAACGAATTTGAAAATTATCTTTGTCAACATGGAATCAAACATCAAACCATTGTGCCATATAATCCACAACAGAACGGTGTAGCTGAAATAATGAACAGAACCATTTTAAATATGGTCCGCTCCATGTTATTTTTCAAGAATGTAAAATTGATGTTTTGGGCTGATGCAGTTCTATGTGCTGTTTACATAAAGAATAGGTGTCCTTCAATTTCAATTAGAAACAAAACTCCTTTTGAAATGTGGCATGGCCACATTCCTTCGATAAAGCATTTCAGGGTCTTTGGGTCCACCTGTTATGCCTTGATACCCAAGGGTCAAAGGAACAAACTTGGTGCTAGAAGCAGAAAATGTATCTTCTTGGGGTACTCCAATACCTCCAAAGGATATCGTCTCTATGATGAAGCAAATAAGAAGTTTGAGATAGCAAGAGATGTCATATTTCTTGAATCTTCCAAGAGTGACAAGGTTGTTGAGCGGCAACTTGATCGCCTGGATAGATTCACACATGCAAAGTCTTTCCAAGAATTTGATAATCAAATTCCACATCTTGAAGGGGGGATTCTGATATTGAATCAAACTGTGGAATCATGTCCTGAAGCACTCTCTCCCCCACATGAAGAAACAACCACGGATGACACATTGGATGATGTGATTGACAGAATTGGGAGATTGAATCTTGAATCAATCCAAACTCAGTCAAATGACCAGCCTGGGCCATCTCAGAAAGGTCCTCCCAAATGGCTGACAAAGACACTGGAGAATGTTCATCCTGATGAGGTTGGAAAAACAAGAACAAGAAGTTCCACTCAACAAATCGAAGGTGATGTAGATAATTCTGATTCCCCTGTTGATATGGATATTGCTTATAACTGTGAATTGAGTTTGTCTACAGATCATGAACCAACTTCCTTCAAAGAAGCCGCTTCTCATGATGAATGGAAAGAAGCGATGCAGAAGGAGTATGATGCCTAGATAAAGAATGGCACTTGGAAGCTGGTTGATCCGCCTTTGGGAACGAAACCAATTGGCTGTAAGTGGGTCTACAAGAACAAGTACAAAGCAGACGGCTCACTTGACAAGCACAAGGCCAAGCTTGTGGCAAAAGGATTCGCACAAAAAGAAGGAGTCGATTATGAAGAAACTTTTGCTCCCACAGCAAAATGGACCACCATCCGGACTCTCTTTGCCTTAGCAGCTCAGAATGGATGGAAAGTCCATCAGATGGATGTAAAAACAACTTTTTTGAATGGAGATCTAAAGGAGAAAGTTTATATGTCCCAGCCAGAAGGATTTGTTGTAAAGGGTCAAGAACACAAAGTTTGCAAGCTTATAAAATCCTTGTATGCCCTCAAGCAAGCACCACGAGCCTGGTATGAGAAATTAACTGAGCATCTTCTGAAACTTGACTTCAAACATTTTGATCTTGATGATGCAACTTTGTTTGTTAAGAAAGTTGGAAAAACAGTTGTATATCTTGTGGTATATGTAGATGATCTTTTGATAACAGGGAACAATGAGAGTTATATTGCATCCATGAAGAAAGAGTTGAAGAAAGGTTTTGAAATGACTGATTTGGGTCATGTTCATTACTATCTGGGTATTGAAGTAATTCAACATCCTAAATTTATATTTCTTTCTCAAAAGAAGTACATTAGAGATCTTTTGAACAAGTTTGGCATGGATTAATGCAATCCCTTAACCACTCCAATGGAACAAAACTTGAAGCTCACATCTATTGAAGGGAAGGAATTCGAGGATGCAACTAAGTATAGACAGCTTATAGGAAGCCTTATCTACGTGACCACCACCAGACCTGACATTTCATTTTCTGTTGGAATCCTCTCAAGGTTTATGCAAAAACCTTGTGAAGGACATTGGTCTGCTGCAAAAATAGTGTTAAGGTACCTGAAGGGGACTCAAGACTTTGGACTCAAATATACATAGGTAGGCGACTTCATCTTGATAGGATACTATGATTCAAACTTTGATGGCGACAAAGAAACAGGGGTGTCTACTACAGGTTACACCATGAGTCTTGGATCAGTAGCTGTCTCATGGAGATCACGCAAACAGTCAGTTCCAGCAGATTCCACGACCGAGGAAGAATATGTGGCAGCAGCTGAAGCAACAAAGGAAATTGTGTGGCTCAGAAAAATCCTAGAAGATTTGGAGATGAAACAAATGTATTCAACACCACTCATGATCGACAACACCTCTGCAATAAAGTTGGCCAAGAACCCAAAGTTCCATGATCGAACAAAGCACATCAATACAAAATACCATCTAATTCGACATCATTTTCAGGCCAAAACCATCCATCTACATGCTTGTTCCAAAAATGAGAAAACTGCTGATATCTTCACCAAAGCACTTGGAAGAGAAAAGTTAGAAAAGTTCAGATCGATGCTTGGACTCACCAACATCCCTTCGGATTAAAGGGGGGAATTTTGACACCTAATCCTAAGGGTTGGGTGAGGATATTCAATATTGTATATTAAATAATATTAGGAAATAAGGAAGGCCAAGAGTCATTGGGAGATGAATCCCAATAGCCTCACCTCCATGTATAAATACATGCACATTCTTTATCTAATATACATTCTGATTTGCGGAGTTACCTCCTGGTTTGACAATTCACCACACGATTTCTAGATCTTTAGCATGAAATAAATACAAACTAGATATAGATTAATAATTTGTGTAGATCTTAGAGAATATA
This sequence comes from Pinus albicaulis, assembly GCA_034641835.2. Classification (NCBI taxonomy): domain Eukaryota; kingdom Viridiplantae; phylum Streptophyta; class Pinopsida; order Pinales; family Pinaceae; genus Pinus; species Pinus albicaulis. The sequence goes on along the minus strand of CM076571.1, from coordinate 708,111,085 downwards.
TAGCATAATACATAAACACATGAATATTAAGTTTGAAAATAAATCTTGATAGTTAACACTCCTTAGTGAGAAATCACATGCACACCTTGACAGATCAACAAGTTATTACAATAGAAATATGTACAGGAGTGGTGACGATCGAGGTTGGTCGGGCCCAAACCAACCAAATTGCACCCTATGTGAAAAACTTAAATCACATGATGCAATTGTTCACTGAATACACTAGAATATAGAAAAGAAACCCGACATGAGTATTGTATTAGAATATGCTCAGTATTTTACATCCAAGGCCATCTCATCCAAGTTCAAACCAACAATACAAGACTATAATAACATCCTATCCCCAACACAAGGCCATGATTAATCTTTTTATGAAATTTTCACTACGAATTTAGGTCGTAGCAACACAATTTTTCAAATCAGAGCATCATTTAGAAATAATGGAAAATTGTGCATTTTTAACAAATTGGCCCCAAAGAACCTTTCGTATCTCCCATACCATGGAAAATTTTGGAAGAAAACCCACACATTGCTCAATTTTCTATATTGGGTACAAACCCATGTCCCATAAATTTTAGATTCAACCTCATCTTCACGCACATCGAGGAGGAAGTTGGTTGTTTGACAATTGTTTCGAATTTGGGCTGAAGCATTAATTAATTTCTAGAATTCCATTCGTATGACCTGGGTGTATTTTGACTCATTCGGGAGCATGACCACATAATTTTCAACACAAACCATGTCATGATTTTCTCCTGGAAGTGTGCCAATATGTTAAACACTAAATGGGTGCAGGAATTGTACTGCTGGTGCAGGAAATACATAAATCATATTAGTGATTCATAAAATTTGGAAATCATATATAAATAAATAAATTTTGATTAAAATAAAATTAAACCCAATTCTTCATTTTTTCATAAAAAAATGTGAGGAAGTGCATGGTAAAATGGTCACAAATTGGTAAGGGGAGTAAAATGACATCATGGAGGCAAAAATATCTATTAAATATGACAATTCTGGGACTTGAAAAATACTCCATTGTAAATGAAACTTTTAATATGTTTATAGCCTATAAATGAATTATAATTATCAACCCTAAAATCTGCAATTACACCAAATATTTATTTCTCACCTTGTGAATCAAATAAATCTGTTATCCCAACATAAAGATTTGCCTCTAAAAGACTGATTTGCATGACAAAAAGTAAAAAACAATGAGTATATATGATGAAATTATAACACCCCCTTATTTTCTTGAGTTCCTAGGAGGTGGTTGTTAATAGGCCCAACTCCCAAGATGCGACGATGAGAATGGGGTTTAGAAGCTTCTCAAATTATTTTTAATTTTTCTCCAACAATACTTAAAGTTGTTAGAATTATCCTGTAACTACTATAGATGATGATTGTGTTACAAAAGTTTGATAAGAACCAAAGGTTCATAAACACATCAATACATTATCGTCTCAATAACTTAAAACTTCCACTTATATATATATATATATATATATATATATATATATATATATATATATATATATATATATATATATATATATATATATATATATATATATATATATATATATATATATTGAATTGTAATATTACTAGCAAGCACCTATTCTCAGACATTAAATTTCAATTCTGAAATTTACAAAAGAACTAAGGGTTGTTGTCAGCATTTCTGAGGTTGAAGCTTGAAAGCTACTAGTGACTCTACAAGTGTTTCCTTGTCTATGTTTCATTTTTAAATCGCCTTAACAACTTCCAAAAAGTAGATGCAACACATATTGTGACTATATATAAGTATAAGAAACTGAGGTTGAAACTGGAAAGATGGTGGTAAATCTACATACTTCTCCACAACTTCCAACATTAAAGGCACTACTAAGTGATAATATATATTATGTTTATTATGAGTTGTCAATACCTATGCATTACATAGTGATACTACGGACATTCTGTTGATGAGCCCTTGTATTGCATCAAGGATCTTGCAACTCCCAAGACTCAACTTAAATAATCAACCTGGGGTTCGTACAAAATTCGAGGTGACAATGTTATATGCACAGTATGTCAAGCTCTACTCATGTCATCCAGAATCATTGAATCAAATAAAGGTATAGTTGATCACCATCCTAGCTTTACCTCGTATGATTTCAGAATGATTTATAACCAGGAAAGCAGAGCATGAATAATGAGAATCACTTGGTTCAATCAATTGAAGATTCAAAAGTTCTTCAATCTTCTTTCTAATTTCTTTTTCATCACTTGGAGTACATGGTATCAGTTTTCCTTTAACCCCATTGTTATGCAGAGTTATGATCTCTTGTTGGGGACTCTCTATACTCCAAAAAGCTTGAGGATTTTCTGAACAATTTTTTAACAATTCATCAAAGATAGCAACTTGTGCTGGAGACCAATCAGGATTTCTATTTTCTTTCTGCTTGGTTTTATTCAGACTCCGTTTTTCATAAAGTTGTAGCACTTCTTGCCAATTATTAGAGTCTATCAGAGGTTTTCTTGTACCTGCTTTCTTTTGGCTATTCTCTCTTCTTGCTTCTGAATTAGCCAAAGTTAATCTCAGAACTGAGATTGCCTTTTTCTTTATATTGAAGATAAATTTATCTTCACTAATAGTCATTGGTAAGACAGAATTGATAAAATGCATTCCCAAAAATAAACTAGCAGAGGTATCATAATGCTGAACAGCAGAAAACTTGACAATACTCCCCCCAACTTTTAAAGAAACATTATCCACATAATGGGTGAGATTGACAGAACCACCAATGGTCTCGGAAGTAAGAATGTGTTGCAAAGGTTTCCATAAACCTTTAAACAAAGAAGGGCGAGCTAAATTATTAGAACCACCAGTGTCAATGAAGGCATCAACAGTAATCCACTCACCTTTAACTTGAACTTCAACAGGAATCGGAGCCCTGTTCTCGATTCTGTTATGGCAAATCTGTTACGCTCTTTTTCTTCCATTGATCGTAAAGTAGTTACTGAAGTCGCCTCTCGCTCTATTGAATCTGATGATCCCAATGAATCTCATGAAGCTGTCGAAAATCCTGAAAAATGGAATCCCCCGTCGCTTCATGCTACTGGTATTTATAAACTCCCTATGTCTTTTGTATTTAAGAAAAAGTCTTTTTTGAAGGAGGTAGAGGTTACGATAAAAATTTATGGTCCCTCTATCCAAATAGTCGCCCTGAACTTGTTCTCTGAAGATGAAATTAAGAAATTTAGACAGTATGCCAGAGAAAAGAAATACAATTATCTTCATTTTGGAGGCATTCGTATTGGTCTTGCTCCTTTATTCCGTCATGGGATAAACACGCCTTGTATCGCTGAAGTATTTGATACCCGACATCAGAATTATGACCATGCCCGAATAGGAACTATCATGGGAAATTTGTCTACTGGATGTCAATATGGCACTATCTATCCTGATTATTCTATCAGCCTGACTGATACTCAATTAAAATATTGTTGGAAATTGATGACTGGAGTTCAAGGCCTCCAATTAGCAAAAGACAGTGAGTATCTTTCTGAGATAATTCAGACCTCGTTTCAATTAACTAATACTGCTCATCCAAAGTTGAAGCAACCAGTCTTGAAGGATTGTGTTACAGTAGGTCTGTCAAATGCTCAGGTTGAAGGTGTCTTGTATGACCCTACTGAACTGCCTAACAATTGGTATTTCCAGTACAAATCCATAGCTGATGACAAGAAGCCAGAATCTAAAATGAAAAGAATTGCTATCTCTGATGGCCATGTTAAGTTAATCCCAGCCAAACCAGAGATCCCCCGACCTCTTGTCAAGCCAAGAAGATATGTTGTTCCTGTCTCCACTTTAGAAGCATCCTCGTCTCAAAGAGTTGATATGCCTCCAATTGCAGAAGTATTTCCATCTGAACCAGTTTTAGCCTCTAATGAATTGTATATACCAGAGTCTAAAACGTTTCTTGCTGTAAATAAAATGCACCGTCTTTCTCATATTTCTTTTACTCCTGTTGAAGAATGGCAATATTCCAATCGACGTTATGTAAAGGGTGGAAAGTGGCCTCCAAAGACAAAAATTTTCACCACCTCTTCTATGTCTAGACAGCCTCCTACTAGAGCTGATTGTGCTCCTTTGATAGAACATACTGCCACCAATCCAAATGACTTAGATGAAGTCTACCAGATAGGTAACTATCTCACTACTTGGTGCGCACATGCTGAAGATGTCTTAGATGACTTGGGTTCCCAAACTGAGCTTATTCTTCAAAATCTCAAGCTTCTCCAAGATGAACAACAAGAAGAAAAGAAAAGAAGAGAATCCAAAGAGAAGATGAAGAAGGAAAGAAAATGTAGAGAAACTAAAACTCCCACTTTTTCTATTTCAATGGATACTCCCAACTATTGGGATATAGATGAAAAACAAGAAGAAAGTGGAGTCGAATCCAGTGCTCAAGCTGCTGAAAGAACAACCTCTGAGAAAAAATTAGAGCCAGTAAAGTCTTTATATTTCCAGAAACCAAAAAGTGAAATTGCTACTCTGGAAAGTGCTGCCTCTAAGTTCCCTTCCTTTATTTTCCCTTCTCCTCAAAAAGCTCATATTTTCAAAGAAGTTCCCAAATACCCGAGGGTCGAAGAAGACTTGTTTGCTACCAATTCTAGTGGATATGTTTTGGATTTAGATAACTCCAAAAACCCTGCTGAATCAATTTGAGTATGGATTGGAGCCTTATATCAAATGCAAGTAGTGTCACGATTAGATAATATTTCTATTTTTGCCTTAGCTGAAAAAATAATGGCCGGAATTGTATATGACTGGTGGATGGGGCCATCTGATGAAGAAAGATTGAATGTAGCTACTACAAGACTAGCTACATTAGAATTGCTACTCAAAACTCAATTTGTTCCAGAACCGGCAAATGAGAAAAAACAGATAATTACAGATCTGGCAAGAATGGAATTAAAAGATCTCAAGTTTCTAGATCAGTTTGGTACTAAATATATGGCCAAGATTTATAAAGCCAATATGACCAATGACTCTACTCAAAAAATTTCATTTTTGTCTAAACTGCCTGGTAATTTAGGAGATTTAATAATGAAAGATCTAGAGGTTCAAGGAAAGAAAATTGACCAAACTTATTGGATAGATCTTTTATTCAGATGCCAAGAGAAAGTCAAATATCTCTGTTGGCAAAAGAAAACTCAAGACCTTTCTCCTGGTCTTAATGTTTGTCGTTCTGTGTTGCCATGGACTCCATTCAAAAAACGCAAGTCTAAAAGGTATGGCAAATTCAAGCCTAAAAGAATAGCCAATCCTAGAAGACCTTTCCGCAAATTTAAGTATTTGAAAAAACGCAGGCAACCCAAAAAAGATAATGCTTGCTTCATCTGCAAACAGGAAGGTCACTTTGCTCGAAAATGTCCTAAGAGCTCTTCCAACAAGCTAAAGGCATGTTTTGAAATTGATGATTTTGCTGATTCCTGGTCAGTTGTTGATTCTCACGATGAAGTTTCAGATGTGTATATATTGACCGATGTTTCTTTGTCCGATACTGACTCAATTCCTGATACTTGTCAACAAATGAACCGATGTTTTGATGACACTAAATGCGATGAAGAAGATGAACTGCATTACAGTGATGAATATAGTTCTGATGAGTATACTGATGAAACCTCTGACTATTTGTCTGATGGTACTGTCTTAGTCGTTCCTTCACTTTCTCTCTCTACAGATAATGGTATCAAGAATTCACCTCCCGTTTTACATTCTTTGTCTCCATTACCCACTTTGAATTCTTTCTGCCCTTACCCGAAGACAGTTTCTCAGTCCTCATCTTTACCAGCTCCTACCTCTGTAAATACCGATGAAAGTTCTTTTCTCAAAAAGATTGTTAAAACTAACAATCTTCTATATGTTCCTGTTGAAGTTCAAGTTAAAGGTGAGTGGATTACTGTTTATGCCTTCATTGACACTGGTGGTTCTAATAATTTAGCTCGCCCTTCTTTGTTTAAAGGTTTATGGAAACCTTTGAAACACATTCTTACTTCCGAGACCATTGGTGGTTCTGTCAATCTCACCCATTATGTGGATAATGTTTCTTTAAAAGTTGGGGGGAGTATTGTCAAGTTTTCTGTTGTTCAGCATTATGATACCTCTGCTAGTTTATTTTTGGGAATGCCTTTTATCAATTTTGTCTTACTAATGACTATCAGTGAAGATAAAGTTATCTTCAATATAAAGAAAAAGGCAATCTTAGTTCTGAGATTAACTTTGGCTAATTCAGAAGCAAGAAGAGAGAATAGCCAAAAGAAAGCAGGTACAAGAAAACCTCTGATAGACTCTAATAATTGGCAAGAAGTGCTACAAATTTATGAAGAACGGAGTCTGAATAAAACCAAGCAGAAAGCAAATAGAAATCCTGATTGGTCTCCAGCACAAGTTGCTATCTTTGATGAATTGTTAAAAAATTGTTCAGAAAATCCTCAAGCTTTTTGGAGTATAGAGAGTCCCCAACAAGAGATCATAACTCTGCATGACAATGGGGTTAAAGGAAAACTAATACCATGTACTCCAAGTGATGAAAAAGAAATTAGAAAGCAGATTGAAGAACTTTTGAATATTCAATTGATTGAACCAAGTGATTCTCATTATTCATGCTCTGCTTTCCTGGTTAGAAATCATTCTGAAATCATACGAGGTAAAGCTAGGATGGTGATGAGCTATAAACCTTTGAATGCTATCACCAAGAGTTTCAATTATCCTTTACCCCGCCAGGAAACGATAATGCAGAAGATTCAAAATAGCAAGATCTTCAGTAAATTCGACATGAAGTCTGGTTATTACCAGATCCAAATCAGAAAAGAAGATCGTCATAAGACTGCTTTCACCTGTCCAGCAGGATTCTTCCAATGGAAAGTTGTTTCCTTCGGTTTGAAGAATGCGCCTGCCTTCTTCCAACGGCGCATGGATTTCATTTTTGGTAAATATTATTTTATTGTTGTATATATAGATGATATTTTGATTCATAGTCAAAATCTTGAAGACCACTTGAAGCATTTGCAGATATTTCTTGATGAAGTCAAAAAGCATGGCATAGTACTTTCTGAAAAGAAAATGGTCTTGTTTCAAGATAGTATTGATTTTCTTGGTATTCATATTATTAATGGCAAAATTCAGATGCAGCCTCATGTCTTGACCAAGCTGTCCGAATTTCCTGATGAGCTTAAAGATACCAAGACAATCCAAAGATTTTTAGGTGTGCTTAATTATGTACATAAATATATTCCCAGATTGTCTGAAAAGACTGCCCGAATAAGACAACATTTGAATTCTGGATGGTCTCCAGAAGCTACTACAACTATCAGATTATTGAAAGAAGAATGCAAAAATCTTCCTAAGCTTAAGCCTCCAGGTAATGGATTCTTAATATTACAAACAGATGCTTCTGACTCATTTTGGGCAGCTATTCTCTTTGAGCGCAGAAAAGTTGAAGAAGAAGAAGTAGCAGAAGAAGTCCTATGTGCATTTGCGTCAGGTGAGTTCCTGCCTCACCAAAAGAATTATTTCATAGCTGAAAAGGAAACCCTTGCCATCTTTAATGGCATTCAGAAATTTGAACTATATCTAGCTCCAGCTAAATTTTTGATAAGAACAGACTCTATGAATTTTAAATATTTCTTATCAGCCAAAATCTCCAAGCAACTTGCAAGAGGAATATTATTGGCATGGCAGATATGGTTCCAGATGTATGATTTTGAGGTAGAATGGGTTCCTGGTATTTCTAACTATTTAGCAGATGCTTTGACCAGAGATATGAATAAAGCTCACATCCATCACAGAACCAGCCTATTTTCTCTTCCAGGCAAATCAGTTAAAGATGATAATTTTGAAACTTTTGTTAGAAGATTTCATATACTAGACTTGGTTCTTCATAATACAGCTAAAGAAATAAAAAAGATTGTTGGGTTGAGAATAAAAAGAAATCAATGGATTCAGAGATGCCAAGCATGGAAAAAAAAGAATGTAGGTGTTTTACTTGGATTAGATGAAGAATTGGTAAAGGTATATCCTCTGCCAAATATGAAAGTAAAACTCTATTTTAAGACACTTGATGATTACTAGTCAAAACAATACACGGATGATATGATCAAAGTTTTGACAACTTTGAATTATTATCAGATTATTGGTGGCGTGGATTTCTCCTTTGCTATCTACACTTCTGCTAAAATGTTGGATTTAGATGAAATTAATATGTGTGAGAAGGTTGAGAGATTTTTAAAATCTCTAAGAATTCCAGATCTCTTTGAAGAACTAGAAGCAGCATTTCTTCAAAGAATCGATGAAAATTTTGAGAGTACAGATTCATTTCCCCAATATGAATTGTTTGAACCTTTTGCTGATTGGGAAATTAAAGATGGTCTTTGTAGAAAGAAGCCCCATGTAAGAGCTTCTCAATGCATAGAAAGGTCGCTGCAATATTTGAGAACTTTTTCAGCACCATGGGATTACCAAAGTATTGAAATCAGAAAGCCTATTGTTCCAAATCCCTTTGCTCAGATTTATGGTCCCGAAAGGATTGACGAATCTGTTTTAGCGGATAATGTTGAAGAAGTAAAGAAAATTTTTTTATGGCTTAGAGAATTCTACAAGCTCAGACTGCCTGAGAAATTATCTATGATCAGAACCTTAGAAGAATTCCAAGGGAAGAAAAAAGTAATCAAATTATTGATCAATCAGAAGTCATTGATTACTATTAGTGTTTTAAATGGAAACTGGACTGATGATGCTCTTTGTTTAATAAGTTTATTACTATCAACCAAGGTTTGTTCTTCAATGATTTTTGAACTAGGTTGGCAGCAAAAAGAAGATGTTAATCATAATTGCAAACTTTGGGTTCAGTGCGCTATTGAAAGATCGGTCAGCATGTTTCAAATCTTTAAATGGGAACTATTGGATGGAGTTGAGATGCCAGTTCAATCACTTCCAGAGTTCCGAAAAAGCAAGAAAGATTATTTCCTTGACATTGAGATAGACCCCATGGCATATGTGAGCAGGTGGAAGAAAGCATATGACAAATATATTTTTCCACATAAGAATCTCTATGTAACGACATATACTATCAAATTTGATATAGGACAGTCGTCACGGGCTCCACGAAAAGAGGAATCTTCTACAGTCGCCCCTAAAGGAAAAGCAGCTACAGAAAAAGGTAAAGAGAAGGCATCCGAAGAAAAAGAGACCATATATGTGGATCTGTATCAAGATGCTCAAGATCAACAAGATCACGCATGGGAATCAGAATATTTGGAGTGGGTACACCAATCTTGGGCCAATCAAAAGCTTCCTTCATCCTCATCCGAAATCAGTGAACCTGATCACGATGAAGATTTTGATAGTGACCGAGAACCGAAAGGTCCTTGGTAGTGCATCTTTATTTTTAATTATTGTACTCGAGAATATTGAGCAGACATCGTCTGGGCCAGTAATGCCTGACAAGGACCCTCAATAATTCTCATATGCTTTTGTAGATTATATATAGGTATGTGTTTGTATGTTTTGATCATCGAGTGTTAGTGTGTGAGTGAGTGTGCGATTGAGTGTTTGAAGTGCTTTGTATTCATGCTATAAGAGATAAGAGACGAGAAGGCTCTACTCTGAAGCATAACTTGGTATGTAACATATTATTTGAATTAATACTGAAGCCTGCTGGGCCGCCTGTCTGAGGACAGTTCTTTCCAAGATCACTGTAAGTTGAGAATGTAAAGCGAGTTGAAGACCGGAGGTGTCGTTTATCCTCGTAGTTCCCGTGCCCAAAGGGGAGACGTGTGAGGAAACTCTGCACATATTTCAGTTATTCAAGTAAGTTACTGAGTCCATCATCTATTATGAAGAACGGAGTCTGAATAAAACCAAGCAGAAAGCAAATATAAATCCTGATTGGTCTCCAGCACAAGTTGCTATCTTTGATGAATTGTTAAAAAATTGTTCAGAAAATCCTCAAGATTTTTGGAGTATAGAGAGTCCCCAACAAGAGATCATAACTCTGCATGACAATGGGGTTAAAGGAAAACTGATACCATGTACTCCAAGTGATGAAAAAGAAATTAGAAAGCAGATTGAAGAACTTTTGAATCTTCAATTGATTGAACCAAGTGATTCTCATTATTCATGCTCTGCTTTCCTGGTTAGAAATCATTTTGAAATCATACGAGGTAAAGCTAGGATGGTGATGAACTATAAACCTTTGAATGCTATCACCAAGAGTTTCAATTATCCTTTACCCCGCTAGGAAACGATAATGCAGAAGATTCAAAATAGCAAGATCTTCAGTAAATTCGACATGAATTCTGGTTATTACCAGATCCAAATCAAAAAAGAAGATCGTCATAAGACTACTTTCACCTGTGCAGCAGGATTCTTCCAATGGAAAGTTGTTCGCTTTGGTTTGAAGAATGCGCCTGCCTTCTTCCAACGGCGCATGGATTTCATTTTTGGTAAATATGATTTTATTGTTGTATATATAGATGATATTTTGATTCATAGTCAAAATCTTGAAGACCACTTGAAGCATTTGCAGATATTTCTTGATGAAGTCAGAAAGCATGGCATAGTACTTTCTGAAAAGAAAATGGTCTTGTTTTAAGATAGTATTGATTTTCTGGTATCAGAGCCCTGTTCTCGATTCTGTTATGCAAAATCTGTTACGCTCTTTTTCTTCCATTGATCATAAAGTAGTTATTGAAGTCGCCTCTCGCTCTATTGAATCTGATGATCCCAATGAATCTCATGAAGCTGTCGAAAATCCTGAAAAATGAAATCCCCCGTCGCTTCATGCTACTGATATTTATAAACTCCCTATGTCTTTTGTATTTAAGAAAAAGTCTTTTTTGAAGGAGGTAGAGGTTACGATAAAAATTTCTGGTCCCTCTGTCCAAATAGTCGCCCTGAACTTGTTATCTGAAGATGAAATTAAGAAATTTAGACAGTATGCCAGAGAAAAGAAATACAATTATCTTCATTTTGGAGGCATTCGTATTGGTCTTGCTCCTTTATTCCGTCATGGGATAAACACGCCTTGTATCGCTGAAGTATTTGATACCCGACATCAGAATTATGACCATGCCCGAATAGGAACTATCATGGGAAATTTGTCTACTGGATGTCAATATGGCACTATCTATCCTGATTATTCTATCAGCCTGACTGATACTCAATTAAAAGATTGTTGGAAATTGATGACTGGAGTTCAAGGCCTCCAATTAGCAGAAGACAGTGAGTATCTTTCTGAGATAATTCAGACCTCGTTTCAATTAACTAATACTGCTCATCCAAAGTTGAAGCAACCAGTCTTGAAGGATTGTGTTACAGTAGGTCTGTCAAATGCTCAGGTTGAAGGTGTCTTGTATGACCCTACTGAACTGCCTAACAATTGGTATTTCCAGTACAAATCCATAGCTGATGACAAGAAGCCAGAATCTAAAATGAAAAGAATTGCTATCTCTGATGGCCATGTTAAGTTAATCCCAGCCAAACCAGAGATCCCCCGACCTCTTGTCAAGCCAAGAAGATATGTTGTTCCTGTCTCCACTTTAGAAGCATCCTCGTCTCAAAGAGTTGATATGCCTCCAATTGCAGAAGTATTTCCATCTGAACCAGTTTTAGCCTCTAATGAATTGTACATACCAGAGTCTAAACCGTTTCTTGCTGTAAATAAAATGCACCGTCTTTCTCATATTTCTTTCACTCCTGTTGAAGAATGGAAATATGCCAATCGACGTTATGTAAAGGGTGGAAAGTAGCCTCCAAAGACAAAATTTTGTACCACCTCTTCTATGTCTAGACAGCCTCCTACTAGAGCTGATTGTGCTCCTTTGATAGAACATACTGCCACCAATCCAAATGACTTAGATGAAGTCTACCAGATAGGTAACTATCTCACTACTTGGTGCGCACATGCTGAAGATGTCTTAGATGACTTGGGTTCCCAAACTGAGCTTATTCTTCAAAATCTCAAGCTTCTCCAAGATGAACAACAAGAAGAAAAGCAAAGAAGAGAAGCCAAAGAGAAGAAGAAGAAGGAAAGAAAATGCAGAGAAACTAAAACTCCCACTTTTTCTATTTCAATGGATACTCCCAACTATTGGGATATAGATGAAAAACAAGAAGAAAGTGGAGTCGAATCTAGTGCTCAAGCTGCCGAAAGAACAACCTCTGAGAAAAAATTAGAGCCAGTAAAGTCTTTATATTTCCAGAAACCAAAAAGTGAAATTGCTACTCTGGAAAATGTTGCCTCTAAGTTACCTTCCTTTATTTTCCCTTCTCCTCAAAAAGCTCATATTTTCAAAGAAGTTCCCAAATACCCGAGGGTCGAAGAAGACTTGTTTGCTACCAATTCTAGTGGATATGTTTTGGATTTAGATAACTCCAAAAACCCTGCTGAATCAATTTGAGTATGGATTGGAGCCTTATATCAAATGCAAGTAGTGTCACGATTAGATAATATTTCTATTTTTGCCTTAGCTGAAAAAATAATGGCCGGAATTGTATATGACTGGTGGATGGGGCCATCTGATGAAGAAAGATTGAATGTAGCTACTACAAGACTAGCTACATTAGAATTGCTACTCAAAACTCAATTTGTTCCAGAACCGGCAAATGAGAAAAAACAGATAATTACAGATCTGGCAAGAATGGAATTAAAAGATCTCAAGTTTCTAGATCAGTTTGGTACTAAATATATGGCCAAGATTTATAAAGCCAATATGACCAATGACTCTACTCAAAAAATTTCATTTTTGTCTAAACTGCCTGGTAATTTAGGAGATTTAATAATGAAAGATCTAGAGGTTCAAGGAAAGAAAATTGACCAAACTTATTGGATAGATCTTTTATTCAGATTCCAAGAGAAATTCAAATATCTCTGTTGGCAAAAGAAAACTCAAGACCTTTCTCCTGGTCTTAATGTTTGTCGTTATGTGTTTCCATGGACTCCATTCAAAAAACGCAAGTCTAAAAGGTATGGCAAATTCAAGCCTAAAAGAATAGCCAATCCTAGAAGACCTTTCCGCAAATTTAAGTATTTGAAAAAACGCAGGCAACCCAAAAAAGATAATGCTTGCTTCATCTGCAAACAGGAAGGTCACTTTGCTCGAAAATGTCCTAAGAGCTCTTCCAAAAAGCTAAAGGCATGTTTTGAAATTGATGATTTTGCTGATTCCTGGTCAGTTGTTGATTCTCACGATGAAGTTTCAGATGTGTATATATTGACCGATGTTTCTTTGTCCGATACTGACTCAATTCCTGATACTTGTCAAAAAATGAACCGATGTTTTGATGACACTGAATGCGATGAAGAAGATGAACTGCATTACAGTGATGAATATAGTTCTGATGAGTATACTGATGAAACCTCTGACTATTTGTCTGATGGTACTGTCTCAGTCGTTTCTTCACTTTCTCTCTCTACAGATAATGGTATCAAGAATTCACCTTCCGTTTTACATTCTTTGTCTCCATTACCCACTTTGAATTCTTTCTGCCCTTATCCGAAGACAGTTTCTCAGTCCTCATCTTTACCAGCTCCTACCTCTGTAAATACCGATGAAAGTTATTTTCTCAAAAAGATTGTTAAAACTAACAATCTTCTATATGTTCCTGTTGAAGTTCAAGTTAAAGGTGAGTGGATTACTATTGATGCCTTCATTGACACTGGTGGTTCTAATAATTTAGCTCACCCTTCTTTGTTTAAAGGTTTATGGAAACCTTTGTAACACATTCTTACTTCCGAGACCATTGGTGTTCTGTCAATCTCACCCATTATGTGGATAATGTTTCTTTAAAAGTTGGGGGGAGTATTGTCAAGTTTTTTGTTGTTCAGCATTATGATACCTCTGCTAGTTTATTTTTGGGAATGCCTTTTATCAATTCTGTCTTACCAATGACTATCAGTGAAGATAAAGTTATCTTCAATATAAAGAAAAAGGCAATCTCAGTTCCGAGATTAACTTTGGCTAATTCAGAAGCAAGAAGAGAGAATAGCCAAAAGAAAGCAGGTACAAGAAAACCTCTGATAGACTCTAATAATTGGCAAGAAGTGCTACAAATTTATGAAGAACGGAGTCTGAATAAAACCAAGCAGAAAGCAAATAGAAATCCCGATTGGTCTCCAGCACAAGTTGCTATCTTTGATGAATTGTTAAAAAATTGTTCAGAAAATCCTCAAGCTTTTTGGAGTATAGAGAGTCCCCAACAAGAGATCATAACTCTGCATGACAATGGGGTTAAAGCAAAACTGATACCATGTACTCCAAGTGATGAAAAATAAATTAGAAAGCAGATTGAAGAACTTTTGAATCTTCAATTGATTGAACCTAGTAATTCTCATTATTCATGTTCTGCTTTCCTGGTCCGAAATCATTTTGAAATTATAAGAGGTAAAGCTAGAATGGTGATAAACTATAAACCATTGAATGCTATCACCAAAAGCTTCAACTATCCTTTACCTCGACAGGAAACCATTATGCAGAAGATTCAGCACAATAGGATCTTCATCAAGTTTGATATGAAATCTGGTTACTACCAGATACAAATTAAAGAAGAAGATCGACATAAAACTGCTTTCACTTGTCCTGCAGGATTCTTCCAATGGAAAGTTGTTCCCTTTGGTTTGAAGAATGCTCCTGCATTCTTTCAAAGACGTATGGATTTTAATTTTGGGAAGTATAATTTCATAGTTGTATATATCGATGATATTTTAATTCATAGTCAAAATCTTGACGACCACTTGAAGCATTTGCAGATATTTTCCGATGAAGTCCGAAAGCATGGAATAGTACTTTCTAAAAAGAAAATGGTTCTGCTTCAAGATAGTATTGATTTTCTTGGTATTCATATTATCAATGGTAAAATTCAGATGCAGCCTCATGTATTAACTAAGCTCTCTGAGTTCCCTGATGAGCTTAAAGATACCAAGACGATTCGAAGATTTTTAGGTGTGCTTAATTATGTACATAAATATATTCCCAGATTGTCTGAGAAGACTGCCCCAATAAGACAGCATTTGAATTCTGGATGGTCTCCCGAAGCTACTACAGCTGTCATATTATTGAAAAAAGAATGCAAAAATCTTCCTAAGCTTAAGCCTCCAGGTAATGGATTTTTAATACTACAAACAGATGCTTCTGACTCGGTTTGGGGAGCTATTCTTTTTGAGCGCAGAAAAGTTGAAGAAGAAGAAGAAGAAGAAGAAGAATAAGTCCTATGTGCATATGCATCAGGTGAGTTCTTGCCTAACCAAAAGAATTATTTCATAGCTGAAAAGGAAACCCTTGCCATTTTTAATGGCATTCATAAATTCAAACTATATCTAGCTCCAACTAAAATTTTGATAAGAACAGACTCCATGAATTTTAAATATTTCTTATCAGCCAAAATCTCAAAGCAACTTGCAAGAGGAAGATTATTGGCATGGCAGATATGGTTCCAGATGTATGATTTTGAGGTAGAATGGGTTCCTGGTATCTCTAACTATTTAGCAGACTCTTTGACCAGAGATATGAACAAAGCCCACATCCATCAAAGAACCAGCCTATTTTCTCTTCCAGGCAAATCAGTTAAAGATGATAGTTTTGAAACTTTTGTCAAAAGATTTCATATACTAGACTTGGTTCTTCATAATTCAGCTGAAGAAATAAAAAAGATTGTTGGGTTGAGAATAAAAAGAAATCAATGGATTCAGAGATGCCAAGCATGGCAAACAAAAAATATAGGTGTTTTACTTGGATTAGATGAAGAACTGGTAAAGGTATATCCTCTGCCAAACATGAAAGTAAAACTCTATTTTAAAACACTTGATGATTACTGGTCAAAACAATACACTGATGATATGATCAAATTTTTGACAACTTTGAATTATTATCAGATTATTGGTGGTGTGGATTTTTCCTTTGCTATCTACACCTCTGCTAAAATGTTGGATTTAGATGAAATTAATATTTGTGAGAAGGTTGAGAGATTTTTAAAATCTCTAAGAATTCCAGATCTCTTTGAAGAACTAGAAGCAACATTTCTTCAAAGAATTGATGAAAATTTTGACAGTACAGATTCATTTTCCCAATACGAATTGTTTGAACCTTTTGCTGATTGGGAAATTAAAGATGGTCGTTGCAGAAAAAAGCCTCAGGTAAGAGATTCTCAATGCATAGAAAGGTCGCTGCAGTATTTAAGAACTTTTTCAGCACCATGGGATTACCAAAGCATTGAATTTAGAAATCCTGTTATTCCAAATCCCTTTTCTCAGATTTATGGTCCAAAAAGGATTGACGAATCTGTTTTAGCAGATAATGCTAAAGAAGTAAAGAAAATTTCTTTATGGCTTAGAGAATTCTACAAGCTCAAACTGCCTGAAAAATTTTCCATGATCAGAACATTAGAAGAATTGCAAGGGAAGAAGAAAGTAATCAAATTACTTATCAATCAGAAGTCATTGATTACTATTAGTGTTCTAAATGGAAACTGGACTGATGATGCTCTTTGCTTAATAAGTTTACTATTATCAGCCAAGGTTTTTTCTTCAATGATTTTTGAATTAGGTTGGCAACAAAAAGAAGAGGTTAATCATAATTGTAAACTTTGGGTTCAGTGTGCTATTGAAAGATCAGTCAGCATGTTTCAAATCTTTAAATGGGAATTGTTAGATGGAGTCGAAATACCAGTTCAATCACTACCAGAGTTCCGAAAAAGCAAGAAAGATTCTTTCCTTGATATTGAGATAGACCCCATGGCATATGTGAGCAGGTGGAAGAAGTCAGATGATAAATATCTCTTTCCACAAAAGAATCTCTATGTAATGACAGATACTATAAAATTTGATATACGACAGTCGTCACGGGCTCCACGAAAAGAGGAATCTTCTACAGTCGCCACTAAAGGAAAAGCAGCTACAAAAAAGGGTAAAGAGAAGGCATCCGAAGAAAAAGAGACAATATATGTGGATATATATCAAGATGCTCGAGATAAACACGATCACGCATGGGAATATGAATATTTGGAATGGGTACAACAATCTTGGGCCAATCAAAAGCTTCCTTTATCGTCATCCGAAATCAGCGAACCTGATCACGATGAAGATTTTGATAGTGACCGAGAACCGAAAGGTCCTTGGTAGTACGCCTTTATTTTTAATTATTGTACTCTAGAATATTGAGCAGACACCGTCTGGGCCAGTAATGCTTGACAAGGACCCTCAATAATTCTCATATGCTTTCTTAGATTATATATAGGTGTGTGTTTGTATGTTTTGGATCATCGAGTGTGAGTGTGTGATTGAGTGTTTGTATGAGTTTTTTGTATTCATGCTATAAGTGATAAGAGACGAGAAGGCTCTACTCTAAAGCATAACTTGGTATGTAACATATTATTTGAATTAATACTGAAGCCTACTGGGCCACCTGTCTGAGGACAGTTCTTTCCAAGATCACTGTAAGTCGGGAGTGTAAAGCGAGTCGAAGACCGGAGGTGTCGTGTGACCTCGTAGTTCCCGTGCCTGAAGTGGAGAAGTGTGAGAAAGCTCTACAAATATTTCAGTGATTCAAGTAAGTTACTGAGTCCATCATCTATATTTGCTCCAAAAGGAGTACTTCATCGGAACTTGAGACTAAAAGAGGAGAATGTTATATCCCTCGTACACTGCATTGGTGGAGGACTTACATAATATTTTATCCTGATGGGAGAGAATGAGAGAAACACATCCTGATATATTACGTGTTAAATAATCTCCTAGATGTTTTAACATTTCTGGAAAAACTTCCATATTCCAATTTCTCCATGCACCTTTTTCGTCCCATTGTGAAAATTGGGCCAAGGTGATAATACCTGCTTGAAGAAGATACTCATGAAGGGGCCTAAGGGATTATTCTTAACCCATTGATGATATCCCAAGGATATAAGCCTCCCAAATATTTTTGTTACTCCCATTTCTCGGGATCCAACAAATACTATCCATGACCAAAGAAGAGAAAGAATGCATCAAATTCCAGATTGGAGAGCCCTGGGAATGCATCCTTCTTACTTGATCAAAGTTATGCCCTTGAAAATAATTATATTTCATTACCTGAACCCACCAAATATTGGATTGTGTTAAAAAATTCCATAATAAATTCACTCCTATTGTAATATTAACCAGGGTGGAGTCCCAAATTCCCAACTTTCCATGAATCTTAGGAGTTAGGATATTTTTCCAGTTTACTAGAAGGAATTTTTAGGTCTCTATTTTACCTCCCTCCCATAAGAAATTCCTTAGATAAGCACCTATTTACTAAAGGACATATTTAGGTTCTAAGAGAGTATAAAATGGAGAAACAATGATTTCTGAGAGCATAAAATTTACTAGAGCAATTCGCCTTGCCAAGTTCAACCACTTAGCCCCAAAATTTTCCAATTTGGTTTGATTTTATCTAGAATATTTTTCCAAGCTTCGGGGGAAGGATTTTGATGAGACCTATTATTGCAACAAGAATTTTGCAATTCCTGAGGTTTTCGACTTTAATTATCAACTCGAGGTTCGTACAAACTTAGGAGGGGCAAACACTGTATCTGCAACATAAACCTTCCTCTTCCTAGTATGATTCCATTTGATTGAAGTGAAAGAATGAAATGAAACACCTTCAAATGAGCAAAGATATTAGGTAATTTTTGAATCATAAGTTACAAAAGGTAAATAAAAATAAGAAAATCTATTCTCCTTGGAAAGCAAATGGCATGAAAGAAATATATTCTATTTAAAAAAATGTAAAGCATAATGATAACTAAAAAAATCTAATCTATATTGTTGGAAAATAAATGGCATTAAAGGAAATGTATTCTATTTTTCATGAAATAAAATTCCTAAATTACTTTTTTCATGAAATAAATCAGACTTTGCTTGAAGTAAATTGCAAAAAGGAAATCTAGACTAATTGCAGAAACCAACATACACGAAACAAGAAATGTAAGAGATAAATGATGACCTAACCAAGCCTCAACTCAACCAGAGTGGCCTAAAATAATTCATGGGCTATAAATATACTTCTATAATTAATTTGGAGTGAATTTGGGCTATGTATATCTCGAAAACACATTGTTATAATACTGCTACCAGATTGATACAAGAGTGACAAGATTGCTACACGAGTGATACTCCTAAGATAACTTGCAGAATTCCCAATAAAATCATATGAAAATGATATGGGACAATTTTTTTTATGAATTAGGATGTCCTAAGACTCCATTCCAAGTGGAATCACTAAAAAATACCCCTGCTCACATGTGCTAAAAAATAGTAGAAAATTACTGCTCTAAAAACCAAAAATTCAAGAATTAGTGAGTTGGTTAACCTATCAAATGCCTAACCTGATCAAGTGAAAATGATATGGGGTAATTTTTTTTATTAGCTTGAATATTTTTATGACTAAAAAAAAGTGGAATAAATTGATATGAAGCTCATTAACACATTCTAAAAAATAACAGAAAATTACTATTATTTTGCTACAAGAGACTTCCAAGAATTCTATATTTGTGAACTAGTAAACCAACGAAGTAGCTCAATGATGAATATGAATTTTAAAAGATGTTATAAGGATAAATCATGCCTATGAATTTGTAAATAAACTAAAAAAAAACTCACTTAAATCATTTAACCAATGTAACCTATAGAAAAAAAGGCATGAACACTAAATTCAAAAATAAGAGATACAAGTGAAAGACATTCAAAGAAAATAAAGAAATTGTACAAGAGGGATATGAGCCTCTTGGGATGACCAAGCCTAAGGATAATTAGAGTCCTATAAAGGAAACCAAGATTTATAATCTAAAAATGGCACCAAAATTCATTATTTGAATCAATCCAAGTACATCCCTGCTAGAAATGAAAGTGGAGTTGCTAAATAACAAGTTTTCTCTACAAGAAGACTAATAAATACTTGCCCCTAGAGGAAAATTCAAACTGGTACTTATAAAAAGTGGCGAGGAAGCATTATCCTTGAAAAGAGACAACTTTCCCTTCCAAAATCCCTAAAAAAGTGGATCTAGTTCCTAACATTAGGAATTTGCATTAAATGACAGGGAAAAAATTCTTATATTTTCTAAGTCAATGGAGCTCCAAAATTTTTCAATAATTTCATGAGATTTTTTTCATTTATTATAAAATCTTGGTCCATCCTATTGCAGGGAACAAGTCCCTAGATTATCGCATGCCCCCAAAATCTCATTACTGATAATGCATCTGCTTTCAAGTCTAAGAAAATGATTGACTTCACAAATACCATATTACCCTTGGCCATTCCACTGCATATTACCCTCAAGTTAATGGACTTGCTAAATCCTCCAATAAAAGCCTTGTTAATATGATCAAGAAACTACAAGAAGAAAATAAAAGGACATGGAACAAAAGGTTAGTTAATGCCTTGTGGGAAGATTGAATCACCACAAATAAGTTCATTGGTACATCCCCTTATCAGCTTGTATATGGGATGGATGTTGTTTTCCCATCCTCTTTAGGAG